>QXVX01010266.1:4397-47789 GCA_013436065.1 Halocynthia aurantium | reverse complement strand
ATTTATTGCGTTGCGCTCACGATTATCATATTGTCCTCTCTCGCATACTGTCTGGCTGTCGTGCGGCAGCATTATCCAAACACTCACTTGCCTTCTCGCAAATATTAATCGACCAATTACAATAGAACACCCGTTGTACGGGAGTTCTAACAATCGAATCAGATTTTACACGTGTAGCCCCCCCTCTTAGAAATCTTATCATTATGTGAAAATTTGAACCATAGTTCGCAAACTTACCTTAATACTCGAATAGTACAATGAAAATGTAGGGTTATTGCACGTTATTCAAATAAAATTATATTTTAGAACTTGTGGGTAGTTTCTCATTCATTCAAAGATTACAACAAAACAGATAAACAATTTTAGATCATATGGGTAGTTTCATATTGCTCCAAAAATTACTTAATCACATATAAACAATTGAATAAGATTTTACACGCGTAGGAACAGTTCTTCTCTTGTCGGTAGTTTCTCATTCATTCAAAGATTACAAAAAAACAGATAAACAATTTTAGATCCTGTGAGTGAGTAGTTTCATATTGCTTCATAAATTACTTTAACACAAATAAACAATTCAATCAGATTTTACACGTGAAGCAACAGTTCTTAGAAATCCCCCCCCCCCCCCCAAAATTGAACCATAGTTCGCAAACTTACCATAATACTCGAATAGTACAATGACATTGTAGGGTTATTGCACGTTATCAAAATAAAATAAAATTTTAGAACTTGTGGGTAGTTTCTCATTCATTCAAAGAATACAACAAAACAGATAAATAATTTNACTTACCTTAATACTCGAATAGTACAATGACATTGTAGGGTTATTGCACGTTATTCAAATAAAATTATATTTTAGAACTTTTGGGTAGTTTCTAATTCATTCCAAGATTACAACAAAACAGATAAGCAATTTTAGATCATATGGATAGTTTCATATTGCTCCAAAAATTACTTAATCAGAGATCAATAATTGAATAAGATTTTACACGTGTAGGAACAGTTCTTCTCTTGTGGGTAGTTTCTCATTCATTCAAAGATTACAACATTACAGATAAACAATCTTAGATCATATGGGTAGTTCCATATTGCTTCGAAAGTTACTTTAACACAGATAAACAATCGAATCAGATTTTACACGTGTAGGAACAGTTCTTAGAAATATTATCATTATGTGAAAAATTGAACCATAGTTTGCATACTTACCTTAATACTCGAATAGTACAATAAAAATGTAGAGGTTATTGCACTGTATTAAAAAAAATTATTTTAGATCTTGTGGGTAGTTTCTCATTCATTCAAAGATTACAACAGAACAGTTAAACAATTTTAGATCATATGGGTAGTTTCATATTGCTTAAAAAATTACTTAATCACAGATAAACAATTGAATAAGATTTTACACGTGTAGGAACAGTTCTCCTCTTGTCGGTAGTTTCTCATTCATTCAAAGATTACAAAGAACAGATAAACAATTTTAGATCCTGTGAGTGAGTAGTTTCATATTGCTTCAAAAATTACGTTAACACAAATAAACAATTCAATCAGATTTTACACGTGAAGCAACAGTTCTTAGAATTCTTATCATTACGTAAAAAATTGAACCATAGTTAGCAAACTTACCTTAATACTCGAATAGTACAATGACATTGTAGGGTTATTGCACGTTATTCAAATAAAATTATATTTTAGAACTTGTGGATAGTTTTTCATTCATTCAAAGATTACAACAAAACAGATATATCATTTTACACGTGTAGGAACAGTTCTTCTCTTGTCGGTAGTTTCTCATTCATTCAAAGATTACAATTTTTTTTAAATAAACAGACGATATTGCTTCTTTATTGAATGTAATAATTGGAGTTTCTAATTAATTACTCTCGTTTGTAGTTCAATACTAGACTGTTACTTAAAATATATACAGTGTGGATTACCTTTGTGCATAAGACAGATTGATGCTTCTTCATGTTTCTTTCACTCATGACTAGAAATTGAATTTCAGAGAATATGTGAAGAGGTTGCCTTGTTTTTTAATCCATGTAGCGCACATCTATTACTATATGTTACACTGTAGCTAAACACTTAGCTTGTAGACGCAATGCGCAAAGGCGCAACATTAAAGGCGCTAACCCTAACATCATGATATATATACATTACAGTAAGATTGTATAGAGACCGGAAAATGAACTACAGTATTTTTGGATGTAATGCATACTTCAAGACATCAGGCTTGCTCTTGATTTAATCACTATGAAGGTGTAATTTTTATTCCCATGTTTCAGAAATTGGATGAGGCTTATATATAGCCAGATGTTCCGGATGAATTTTTTAAAAAAGGTAGTAAAAGACGTTTCAAATATACTGAGCGAACAGGGAAGCAATCTCACAGTTTTCACAAGGAACGAATAAGAAGTCGAAAAAGAGCCAACATCTTTTATGTAATCATGCAAGGGTGGAATGAAGAAAATAAACCTCTTCGAAAAGAGATTCTTGCTGTCGCTGGTTTAGGTGTCGTCTCTGGTGGTTCAATGACAGTGGGTGGTTTGGCATTCATTGCTTCCATAGGGGTCCCGGGACCATTATCACTATCAGGAATCGGTATCGCACTAGCTGGAGCTGCTCTTGGGTTGGGTGCCGGTATATATTTTTCTGTTCGACATGTTGAGAAGAAAACTGATAAAAACAGTTTGAGAAAGAAGCTGCTGTGAGAGGTATTATTACTTTTTTCAAAATAAATATTCATAGTATACCACAACAAGGCTGTTATTATATTGCTCTTTTCCTTGTTTCTGCTGTATGTTAGTTGTGTAATGCAGAGGTGTACAATCTTGTAGCACCCCGGGCCAAATACACTTAACCGGATTATACGGCGGGGAAGCAATTGCAGGAAGATCATACAATCGCAATCAGTCCATTATTATTTCGATGTAATCGAGCTGTTTTGAATTTTCCGAAGGAAATTTAAATAGAACTGCCAACAAGTGTCCAACTACATCCAAAGATATTGTTGTCGAATTGATGGGTCATAATGAGCGAAGTGAATGTATTAAGAAAAACAAGATAAAGCTTAAAATAGTTAGTAATTACGTAATCAAATCCGAAACATTCCACTTATACGATTTCTGTTGTTTTGTGAAATCATCTCAAATTAGTCTGTGCAGTATTAGATTGTCACTCCAAATATTTATCCATGATGAACATGATGTCATTGTCGTTTATCATTTGGCTGACACAACTGTTCAGAATGCATGTAAGATTGAATTGTTAAAATCTGGCTTGTTCTCAATTAAGCAGAAATGGAATGGTTTCCTTTAAAGAATGGAGAATCGGCAAAAATCTCTCTTTGTAGTTTGGGTAATGCTATAATATGTGAAGCGTATTCAATGGATGTCGTAGTTGACAATGAATTCATTCGTTAGGGTTACACCTGTTAAAAATTCAGTTTGCTCAACCTCCAGATCACTGAGGATATGAAACTCACATTCTGAATGGTAAAACAAAAGATACAGACGCAGACTATTAACTTCCAAAATAGTGATACAACTATTGAATATGATCTCGCAAAAAATTAACTCTTCATTGTTGTGTACCACCTGATAGATATTGTAACTGATTATTCATGTATATACTTTGCTAGAATCTTAATGACGATGCTCAAACTTCTCGGTATTTTACCTCTTTATATTTTAGATAGAGATCATTACGTCTTAATAATTCGAGTAAGCATGCAATACCGCCAGCATAACTCCATGATTGATTATGTTTGGTGCTTGGTGCAGAGATCTCCGCCTACCTCGGATTTATGTTTGGTGCTTTATCAATAACCAGAGATCTCCGCCTACCTCGGATTTAATAGATTTCTGTGCGTTGCTCTCATTCTACATTATAAGATGTAAATCACATTTGTTATAAAGTCCTCACACCAAGTCGAGTCTTACACTTACACTGACTTTGGTCAAGTCCAGTCACCTAAAGAGATCAGTTTGAATGGCATTTCAAATTTATATTTGTTCAATACAGTAGTGTAGTGATAGTAGTATTATACTTTTACTTGTGTATTTTTTATTCTAATTCTAAGTACTAATCCATTTGTAATATAATATATCACGTAGAAAGAGAATATAAATAAGCTATTTTTCATTTGAGATCTAGGTATAATACAAATGTAATCTTGTTATACCTGAATGGACGTATATACGTATATATTGAACTTTTAATTCAAATAATTATTAATTCATTAATTCTGTTTGAATTATAGAAAGTAGAAATACATCTAAAAATTGTTGTGAATCTACTTAGCTGGTTATTCTCTCAAGGGACATTTTTGTGCGAAGAATTTTTTTTTTTTTATAATTTCGCCACCATAGTCAGTAGATCTCTATTTAAGAATATCGTAGTATATCAGCAAAATCGAAAGGTCAAATTGCCCCTGTCCGAAAAGAGTTGAAGATGGTCGAGTTTTCAGGCGCCAAACTCCAGATAGAGTCTAGATTCCTGCACCTAGATGAATTTCTTATCCATATGGAGGATTGACTCAGAATCCCATTTCTGACATTTTTTTCTAGTTACGGTAATACCTTTTTGGAATAATTTTATTAATTCTTAGTAACGAATTACGATTTTTTGTGAATGCGATGTCAATTATATTGAATATATATTAAATTATTAGTAATTTTTGGAATTGGAAACTTTGAATTACTAACAGAATACCTATGGTGAAAAATAGTTGCAGTACAGTATTCACGATATTTGTTATTATCATTGATTGAGGGGGTTGCTGTTTAGGACGATTTTATACGACAGCGTTGTGGCATAAAAAGGTTTCGTTATGAAATCCTAGAGAATATCGATTAAGGTTGTGTCCCGATATTACAGAACGTCGCTATTCTAGTACTAAGTCGGCTCGTTTATTGCATGTCACATTTGCGACGGTTTGTTGTTGAATGCGTCAGTAATATTTCGGTAATTATTAACTCTGAACGATGCACTGAAAAACGCACTCATGCTATAGCAGTCTCATTAAAGTCGATGAGGGCAGAATATTCACCACGTTGCTGGGATTGCACTTATTAACATCGTCCGATCAAACGAGGCTCTTTTCCTATTAAGCAGTAACAGTAATGGAAAACGGCAAAGAACAGTCAAGTTTTCAAATATTTGGAAAGTTCAGTAAAAATATTTTTGTTAAAACTGTGTACCAAAATAGCGATGAAGGTGACCTTCCTGTGAATAACGTACAAGAATCTGTTAGTACAACTCGAAATCTAGAAGGGACGGAAACCGAAAATGAAGTAAGTAATAATAAAATATCTCATTTAATATATGGTTACTTAGCTTACCCTCGTTGGAATGTTCTTCTGTTTGAAATATAGTATTCATAGCAATAATTTGGGGTATCAAATAACGCCTTATAATAAATACACAGTATGTGTAAAATGAATAATTTATATTGCGTCGTGAACGGACATCTAAATTACATATTTTAAACTAACGGTTAATTATTTCCCGGTATAATAATATATCTAGCTTTGCGTGCTTGGTACCGAAGAACGCAAACGAATTACTCAATATTATTGCATCTGACTGTGTTTACTTTGTATGTACGCTCACAAATATATGCGTAACAAGACTGGGAGAACTGCAAACACGAGACGTTATTTTATTGATATTTTAAATGTAGTGTTTGAAATGATGTACATAAAGACTTCACCAATGTACCGCATATAATTCTCATCATTACCGTCCTGTACGCGTATCCTTTCAATTTAAAAATCATGAAAATGTAATGAAAAGCGATGATATACTTCTTCATGATATGTTCTTTCATGTGTATCTTAAGCACTTTTTTCTGTTCGCACACGTGGTAATAGCAAAGGAAGTGGTGATGCAGTTTCAATTAAATTTTCACACACCTGGTTTCGTTATATTGAGTTCGTTAGTTGCTATCTAGAGTTATTTTGTTATTATCCTGGGTCATATCATCAGTTATATTAGCAGATTTCACGTAATATATATTTACCAATTGGTAATACAATAACATTTCAATATATTATTTATTAATATATTATTTATTAATAACAATATTTATTTCAGAAATTTCTTCTTGCTGTTACTTACATGGAGGACGCACTCTACGGAAGAACTTTGAACTACCATACCGATTTCAATGCACTGCAAATGTACAGAAAGTATAGTAATCCCATAAGGCAATGGATTACCTTGTTCTTTATGTGGTTCAATCTTGGCCTAGCTATTTTTGAATATCCAGCCGTCCCAGGAGCAAAGCTTGAATATTGGGTAAATGGTTTTTGGCAATCTGATAAACACTGATGTAGAAAATAATACATCTCATGCGGACAAATCAGTGATTTCAAAACATAGGATGTAGAGAGGGGGGGTTAAAGTACAATGACCAATATTAGGAGATGCATATGCCTATTCTCTAAACAAGTTCATTATAATGTTTTGGAAGAAAATCCATAAACATTCGATTTTCTCATAAACTTCCAATGCACATTTCATTGTAATGGCCTCGTAAATTTCGCTTTTATGACAAAATCTGACTGAAAAATAATAACCACGGGTTAGAAAGCATTCACTGATCCTAAATAAAATCCAGAACCCGTAAAATAAGAGCTTGCTAACATAAATATGCCATTCCAATCCTCCTTATGCCTAAATGGTTTTATACTTATAAACAAGACGGTGCTACTACAGTATGCAATCTCCAGCATTTTTTATTTGAATTAGTGCTAGGGATGTAATTCAAATTTAAAAGAACACAGAAGTATTAAAAAAGGCATTATGAGTCTAACCCAAACCGTAACGTCAGCCTGAAATAGTAACACCAACAAGTCTTATACCTTTTTCTCTGTTTCACTTTAGTTTAAATAATTTCTATAGATTCATTCAGCTCAATCTGGGAACTACGTTATAACCTATACTAAAACTAACCTATAACTCAAATTCTATTATTTCCAGGCAACAATGCCGATGGAACTTCTTTGCATTGTTGTATTTCTCGTACGAATGTGGCGACTCACTTTATTCGTGCCTCGATCTTCGCTAGTACATGATCCGAAAAACATTGTTGTTATGCTGACAATTGCGGTAAACACTTGTTTTATTTATTTTATTATGTAATGTAAATTACCGTAGTTACTTAGTATAGATCAACAATCATTATTTAACGCGGAAACACAATTCTGCTATATTGTTCACATACGCACATGTAAAGTGAAGAAATAGGGATTTAAGTGCCACCGGTTGTATTGTCATTCTAATCCTGATATCTTGATATCTAACTTTTAATGCGGGGTTGCGCAATCGGAATCGCGAGGTTGGAGACATTCTGGTTAGAGTCGAACATCGAATCTGTAGAATGTTACTGACACCGGCGATAGGGAATGTATGGAATCACGGAAGAACGCCATTTTTACTTTCATGTTTTTGAATTGTTTTACATAAATAGATCAATAGTTGCTTACAATGATCGCGTAGAGGCGTGGAAGAAGCGAAACGTTCGGCGAAT
The DNA here is from genome assembly GCA_013436065.1 of Halocynthia aurantium. Classification (NCBI taxonomy): domain Eukaryota; kingdom Metazoa; phylum Chordata; class Ascidiacea; order Stolidobranchia; family Pyuridae; genus Halocynthia; species Halocynthia aurantium. Next base: position 40,258 of record QXVX01010266.1, on the reverse strand, counting down.
ATCATTTAATTCAGGTTTCGTTTAATATATTATAAAGTAAAGCGATAAAGAACTTTCGTCATTTTTAAATAAAAGATTTTATCACAAAATCTTCGAAGAATGAATGAACCTATTTTTAAATAAGTGGAATGACGTACTGGGTTAAATTTATATTTATGATCTAGATTTTATCTGCAATTTGGGATTTAGAAAATTTCCGAACTCGTAATTTTCCGACTCCCAAAATGCAGATAAAATATAAATCAAGTTTTACTGTTAAATCGACTTCACTTGCACTTAACCATAGTTGAAATTAGGACTTGTTGAAATAGATATTTTAATAATAACGGGTCGCTTTGTAATTCACTTTACTTTGTTTACCTACTTCTTGTTCAATAGCTTATATCCTCAATATAAATTTTACCTACAATTTATTTTTTGAGCACGGACATCTCGAAGTAGGCGACAATAGAGCAACCAGCTTTGTTGAATCATGCGCGAACCGCAACCAAGCGGTTGCCCTAGTTGCCCTAGTTGCCCTAGTTGCCCTAGTTGCCCTAGTTGCCCTAGTTGCCCTAGTTGCCCTAGTTGCCCTAGATTAGAACAATAGAGATTTTCAAATAATAATATTTCTTCCTTTTAACACTATATTACCGACAAAGTAGTTAAGATCCTTATTCCAGCTTTGAATAATGCTAGTGGAATATGTTATATTTCCAACACTGTACCTTCTTTTCGTCCAAGCTATACTTAGTATTAACGAACAGCCCTTCTTATGCAGTGATATGAAATCTAATTTTTATTCAATTGAACGAATATATCCTAAAAATAATTACAATTAAAGTCTAAATTACAAAATTTGAATTAGCAAAATCAATAGTACTTTTTCAAGCTTTTGTCAACGTTTTTAACGTTTATATCAGGTAAAAGTATACGAATAAAAAACATATCTTTCAAACATCTTTTTACCATCAGGTATCAAGCCAGATGCTTTATTAGTTTTCCGTTCGGTTATATCTACCATAACATATATTCAAATTTGATATTGCTCGGTATTATTTCTTGGAGCTTGGCTTGGAAAAGAAGAAAAATATGTTATTTATTATAAGCTACGTAGTGGAGTTTTCATATATGAGCGAGAACCTGAACTTTTACAGTTGCATAATGTTTAAATTTCACCTTAATAACCACAGGTTCGCTGCTGAATGTGGTGTAACGTTTTTTAGTATTTTCCCTCTTGCAAACAGTGGTAAAATCGTATAGTATTTAATAATATTTGATTTTTTTGAAGATCACACTTGTGGATATGATCGTCTACGTCGGCATGGTAAATAGTAACGCGAGTGAAAATGCTGTTCGAATATCAAGGATACTCCGACCTCTATTTCTGATCAATATGAATGAGTCACGTCAAATTCGCCGTGCTTTCCGTAACATACGAAACACTATTCCCGAGATTTTTAGTGTACTTGTGCTATTCTTCTTCAGTATTGCATTATTCTCTTTGATGGCGTTCAAGCTTTTCGATCAACGTGGGCTGACTTACCGGACAGGGACGCCGTATTTCAAATACTATGGAGATTCCTATTTTGACTTGTACGTTTTAGTTACTACTGCAAACAGCCCAGATGTCATGTGAGTAATTAATTACGCTTTGTTAACTGTTTCTACGTGTAGCTTGAATTGACTCTGACAGTGGAACAGTAGCTGGTCGTTATGGAGCTTTGAACTTCAAACTTCATTCAGTTTGGTCCTTAACGTTAGGCTTTATATTCACGTCATTTGTCATTATTTAGGATGCCTGCATATGACTACAGCCCATGGTTTCTCTTGTTTTTCATCACATACATCATCATAAACACGTATATGTTCATGAATCTATTCCTCGCTGTTATCTATAACGGCTACAGGAAACATCTTAAGGTATGTCGTTCAGATATTTTGAACTAAACTTTAAATACGTAATAATCTTAAAATTATTTGCATTCGGTATGTTGTTCCCATTGCTTTGAGAGAAAAAAAGGATGAATTGTAAATAACGTGCCCATTTCCCTGATATACTTATAACAACTACATAAAAATGTTCTTTTGTCTTGGGCTAGAAAAGCTCAGGATTTTCGGCGTAACAGGATTGTGATGTATTTCAGAGCGAAATTTCAGTTGCATTCCGTGAAAAAAGGAAAAAACTTATGAAAGCATTTGATTTAATTAAAACTCAAGCTGAAAATGGCGGAGATCATGTTTGCTTTGAAACTTGGAACAGAATTATGAGGAATATTTCAACCGCATTTGGGGAAGCTAAAGTATGTAAGATAGATATGAATATATAATCATATTACAATAACGAAATGAATTATTTCTTAATTTATAAAACAGAGTCTTCTGCTTTGGCGAGCAGTGAGTCAACTTAATAACACAGAAAGTATTGGCATCACGAGAGATGCATTTCTGATCGTAGCAGATGCCCTAAATGTGAGACTAGTTACTGATGCATCAAATGATAATTTATTTGCAACACATTTTTCTGGATGCTACTTCTCGCCAGCTAGCCAGTTTTTCATTAAATGTATAAATCACAGGTGAGATATACCATGACTATAATATATAAGTCGTAATTAATTTCACATGAATCTTTTGCAATAGTATAGATAAAAATGAAACGGTAAGTTAAAAATATATTCATATGTAAAATCAATATAAAAACGCAACCCTATTTCCATCGAAGAAGCAAACGCCAATATTAGGTACATGTGCACGTGCTTATTGCATCATCAGTAGAAGAGACCCTCGGATAATGAAATACATATCGTTCAACGTGGAACACTCTGTAGCTGTCTTGGTAGATTGATAGTTCGCCCACATCTCCGATTATTTAAAGAACCCCTCAAAGAACCTTACACTTATAAACGTGTGCTTGTATATTGGTTATCTTATTATATATAAACACGCAAAATATGATATGAGTTATTATTAATAAAAATGAAGTATGCCACTATATAAAAATTATTAGCAGAGCTAACTGCAATATGGCAAGATTTCAAAATCGTATTCCATTCGCCTTTACCAAGAAAAAGACGTCTTCTCTTTTCAAAGCGTCAACGTTGCGCTTTCGTATTGTCCATCATTCAATATTGCATCCGCCATATGACGCCTAAGAGTAATTCTTCAATCTCTAACACAAATACTGTTGATTAACGGTATTAACATTGATTGAATGCACAACGCAAGCACAGGTTTATAACAACAATGGTAGTGCCTATAGCCGTGCAGTGCAAAGACCTCGGAAATAATAGTGTGTTAGTCAATTACTCCCAATTATCCACCAGCAGCGTATAATTTTCAATTTATATGCTCGTTTATAAAATTTCAGTACCATTTTTAGAATTTTTGCTTGGGTGTTCGATGTATTAATTCTCGCTAATGCAATAACCATAGCGTTTAATCTCGAGAAAACGGAATGGTTATTCTTACCAGCCTTCATGCTCGAAATAATTGCTAGGATTTATGCTGTTGGGCCGCGTGAATTTTTTAGCCGAGATCAACCATGGAATTGGTGAGCATCCGAAATATTTATTCTTCATTTAAGCTTTGTAAACACAGTCATCGGAATAATGTTTGTGTTAATGACAGGTTCGACTTTCTTATTATCTCTGCAGCTTTCATCGTTACTGTAATAGAAGCAAGTTTGAATGAACGTAAGTTGTATTTACGTTGATACTGAGTTTAAAAAAATTCTAAAATCGACTTTTTGCCATTTAAATATTCTGTGTGTTGTTTCAGCATAAAACATCATTGTGCGTATTAAGCACATTTCTTCTTCAATATTAATTCTAATATTCTATATTTTAACCTGTGTGGGAAGTGGAAAATACGTCTGTAATTATAGAACAATTATTTAATTAATTGTTAATTAAACAATTATTAAAACAATTAAAAGTATTCTTTTTTCTTCGCTATAAATTTTCAAAATGTGGCCAAATTCCCTGCCTTTGATCAAGAAATACCATGTATCATGTAAAATGTTTATATACTGTAAAATTAGAATACTGTTCATTTTATAACTGAGTCTTTTAATCTATATCAAAAGTTACAGTCCACTACTTCAGTTTCCAATTTTTATCAGGCACGACGTTAGATGTCGCGTTTTGCAATCGTATCTAAAACGTTCTCGACACCTGCGGTTTCGGGCCTCGCCAGAGCCATCTCCGTGCAGGCCATGGTCACTGCAGCGATGATGGTGACCTCCACTGAGGTTATAGTAACTTCCTGGGTCCATCATCATCCCGCCAGTGACTATAGGTAATATCATCTCATAAGCTCCCGAATAGCATCAGGGAACTCTAAAAACAAACAAGACCCCTGTTATAAAAAACGACATTTGAGAGTCACCTAATCCCCCAATGGCACAAAATCTATTGGTTACTGAATTAACAGAAGCAGGAAACTTTTTCACAACATACAATGTTCTGAAGTTATATATATTATGTTATTTAATATTTGTTTATGCAGTTGAACAGTTTCCAAGAGAAGCACTTGACGTATTGCTAGTTTTGCGTTGCCTCCGCCTTGTTAAGATTGTCGGCAGCGTAGAGAGATTCCGCGCTGTCGTTATGACGATGGCTAATATTGCACCATCACTTCTCACCTACGGCGGAGTTCTTCTGGTAAGCATTTTTCAATACTAAAAGAAACGCTCCGCCCTCTAGGCACTAGAAGATCTTGCATTTAAAATAAAAATATACATGGATACGCGAAACTTGATTGGCACTAAGCGGTTTACGATTAGGCTAATGATTCTCACATTTTTTTTTTGCTCGACGCCCTCCTAGAGGAACTATGGGACACTAAAGGCCCTCCTCTAATATATAATTCCTAGTAAAATAAATTAATCGGAGAGTCACACGTGCAATTCAACTGATGTTATCCAACATATAAAAAAATACAGTTGAATACATTTCAAAAAGCATCCTTTATTATAGAAAATATCTATATTCAAATTGCTCCACCTTGGAAACTAGTACATTAAAAACTCTGTAGTTCGTATGTGTATTGCTTATTGCGTCAGTGTCGTATTTGTTGCAATTATTATCCTGCAAGAAGGTTACATCCTCAGTCGCTATTTGTTTTGTTCATTGTGGAAGATCTGTTTATTAGTACATTTCTAGCTCGTTTTAGTGGCATGCGAGTCCACGTATACTAGTTCTATTTCTTCCAATTGCTTATAATACATTATCACAATATTCTAAATTTTATCAGAATTGACTATTGGATAAATGCATCAATTTTTTTATGTCAATGTGTATGGTATATCGATGCTAGTAGTTGGCAATGTCCGTTATTCGCTCTACATTGAGCATCCGTTGAGTGGGCAAATAACTTAATGATATTTGTTACGATGCTTTACGGATAGAAAAACGTTTTATTCAGCGGTACTAATCTTTGAAGTAAAAACCCATATAACCAAGTAATTGTCGAACAAATCGTGATACCTACTGAAAATCTTGTTTTCTGACAAAAAATCTTTTTAATACACTACTCACAAAACAACAATAAAATCATGATTTGTTTTTAGGTGGTGTATTACATGTTTGCAATACTTGGAATGGAAATATTTTCAGGAAAATTGTCTTTCAACAATACTGATCCACATGACTGTGGAAATGATCTATTGATTGGATCCGAATTTTCAAGAATGGGATATTGCAATATAAATTTCAACGACATTTTTCACTCTTTTGTCACGCTGTTCGTACTGACTGTGGTCAATCAATGGCATGATATCCTTTTTTTTACAAGAAATATCTATCAAACACAATTTTCATATATTTTCGTTCATACAGGGTCGGCAAAGTGGTCATTATCACCCACTAAGGGCACATAGGTAAATCTGAGTTGCATTGGAAGTCTATAAAGTTTTGGTCTTCAAAGACTATTACTAGACTAAAATGACCCTACCTGCTCGGATTCTTGGTATTACCATAAAACACAGATGACATGAACATACACGTCAACAAGCAAACACAGTGGGTCCAATCTTTACGAACTAATTCGCATAAGAATTGCGCTCATTCAAGTATATGCAGCCATAATACAAAAGCGATCCATATTACAAACTGATACTGAAGTCAAGTGCTCCAGTTTTTCACCGTTTGGCCAATATTTTTGCAAAACAATTATTTTTAATACTTTATGGACACGTGTGTCTCAGGTGTAGGAGCTTAATAATGTAAACCACAATGAATTACTGACAAATTTTTTTCTTGACGGAGTATCTCCGGGAGCGGATTAAATTATTTAAAAAAGAACCCAGATTGTACAAAAAGTTAGGAAACCCCTGTTATAAACGTTAGTATAGAACTGATTTAATGTATTCTGTTTTACTCCTTAACTAAAGAACACTTATTACAGAGGGATATGTGCAAATAACAGGAAATAATAATGCTACTAGGATTTTCTTCGTAACGTTCCATTTAATCATCGTCATTCTGATTTTGAAGTAAGCATTCTTGACGAAATAAGGATGGTGACTATAACTATTTACTATTTACTGAGCTCTACAATGTCGAGTAGATGCATCTTGTATATTATAAGATTACGCTTTAAAGTTTTGAAAGTGTTTCAAGTCATTGACAATCTATCTCTATGCCATATATAAATTGCTCTATTCGGGTTACTCGAGTCAAATCTTTCAAGAACCTCACGTAAACTTGATCTTAACAAGATGCAAAGAGGTAAAATATATACATGAAAAGTACAACACGGAAATAAATACAGTGAAGATAAAAGATTTAAATGTACCGAGAGTAAAAAATTATACGGCCGCTTTGCAAAGTTTCGTGATTGGAATTTATGTTTTGGTAATGAATCTATTCAATTGTCTTTTTACCTTAGTGAATACTACAAAAGTTTCCCGTAAATAATACATATCAAATGGACATGTGCACATGGGCGTATATTCGAGTGCGTTCAATCAGCAAGCATCGATAAAATTAAATATACGAACCACAGCGACTCGACCGTAAAAAAATTCTGAATCACAAATGGGCAATAAAATAAAAGGGATACTGACTATTACTGTACACATTTTTAATGTCCGTAACTACATTATCTTATTGTACCCTTCCAGTCTGAAGTCACTTAATTTTTTTTCACTTTACCAGCTTTACGATATTGATACTGTAACACAGATACAGGAGATTTTATTTTATATTTCTAATATTTCCTCTCACTTTTCAGTATTATAGTGGCATTCGTATTAGAAGCTTTCATTCTCGAATATTCGAACAAGCCTAATGAAGTGGAAAATATAATAGCGGATAAAATCTCTGAACTCCGACTAGAGGTCTCTAGGTGAGTATAATGGGCATAATCAACCTCCTTCTAGAAATTTAGATTTCTGGATATTTCATCACATTGTTACGGTTACAAATAAAAGGCAAACTATGTTTAATAGATTACCTATAGAACAGGGTGGTCCAAACGCTGGCACGCGGGCCACATCCGGCCCGCGGATCACTTTTGGTATACTGTACATGGAACCATAATGTTCTAGAATCTAGTTTTACCTACTAGCTTCGAGTTGTAATGACAGACAACGAACCATTGTGGCGTAACAGTGCCGTAGTAGAGCAATAAAGAACATGAACTTGTTGCTGCAGTAAGCTGTGCATTGCTTTTTATTTAAGTCACGCTCCAACCTTGTCAACTCAGTATCAGCTACTTGTAAAATTTTAAATACTATTTAAATGCTATTTAAAACATACAAGTTCTTGATAGTTGGAAGGAAGTGGTGTTGCCTTATTTTAAGGGTCAACTTATATATAGTCATACCTCGTACTACGTTATTAATTGGTGCCAAAAATCGGGGAGTTTCCCCGTATGCGGCCCGCAAGATTTTCCTCCAGCCTTTTGTGGCCCTTCATGCTCGCAATCTTGGATCACCCTGCTTTAGAACATTGTGCAAGCTGTATTGTAACGGCAATTTTTTATAGTAAATACTTTACAAAATGCATATATCTCATGCCTTCCTGTTCCTATTTGGAATGAGGTCCTACGTTAATCTAACATGGTATAACGAATTATTTCCATGCATTCTAGCAATACTTTGAATGTTGTACACGATCAAACTGAGTTAGTCTCCGCGGATGATGTTGCAGGAAGTGAAACGTCATCAGAAAGTCAGTACGTTGCCAAAAAAACGAGAAGAGAATCACAGAATGTTGCAAAATATAGGTTCAGAATAAATAAAGGTAAGCGGAATAACAAAAAAGTAGTCATTACTTTTAAAAAGAGCGCCATTAGATGGTCTTCAGAATTTCGGTGTTATGACTAATATATACTTCGTTGGGATGTGATACCCAGAGTCAACTTCACCTCATTTTCGCTCTATTAATTCCAGTGTTGCCGGCTTCTATTGATACAGTTGGGTCAACTGGGTACTAAGTTCAATTGCACGAGAAAACGGATATGCCATATGCGGGTATCCACGTAATATCGCTAGCTCATCTAACATGTAGGAGTTAGAAAATAGTAACCTAATGGCCAATTGTACTGAAACCAAGGGATTAGAGAGGGAATGGGAAGAAGGGTCAAGAGCTCTCCATTGAAAAGGAGATTACATATTCTAGGAGAATACCTCTTCTCGTATATATTGAATATAATATATATTTCAATATTTATTTCAGATGTAGTATACGTACAAATTTAATGTTCTAATTTACACAGTAAGTACATTTAGTGCAAAAGTACTCACTTTGTATGGAAACGACAGTAGATTTCACGCCAAGTATCTACTCTCCGAGTTAATACTCGTAGCGAAATAATTAGAAAATACTATTTTAGTTTCTGCATTTGCGGATTGAATAAAAATCTACCTTTCAAAGTGCTTTACTCCACTTTATATTGTGGCAAGGTAATTTGAAGAGCCTTACTCCATACTCTTTCACGATTAGATTAAAAATCAGCCTAACTTGACATGTGATGAAGTAATGGCGATTGAACTGTACTAATTGTAGCCGTTATTATTTGGAATATTAATTTGAATACATTGAATATTGAATGGAGGGATCAACGGATCCTTGATTTTTGGGGGGGATAAAGTCGAAAACCAAAAAGGAAGAGAAACTAAAGAAAAGTTTACCATGATCCCATTAATTAACACTATTTCGAAAGTAGCGCATGAAAAACTTTAATAGTATCACAGAAAAAGCGGTAAACGGTATCTTGGAGACTTTGTAAGAAACAGCCGCAAAAAAATTAAAAAAGGACGGAGAACTGCTATTTACGAAAATTGAGGTCCACTGTACCACAATAATAGTTTATTACAGGATTTCATATCAAGTGCACGAAACGTTATTAAGATGAAGATTTAGTATCTTGGTTTTTTATCTTGTTGTCGCTTAAGCAAATACAGGGCATCGAAAACCAACGTCTGTATATTTCTAGTGTCCCACAATCGCAGTTGAACTATTATCGATTTTCTTTCTCTTTTAAATATCCTGCAATGAGAATTATTTATCTCTTATTTAACCATTGTGTAATATATGATATATATTAGTGTGTAAAAGTAGATCTATTTATTTGACAAATCCAGGACACAAAAACATTGAAGTTCTGTTACAACGATTGTTTGAGGATGAAGTAAGGCATGAAATTGAAGCAGAAGAACAAATTTCTGAACAACAGCAAATCATATCGGACACAACTCAGTCATCTAGTTACCTGTGAACTGAGTAATCGCTACAGCTGCAGGTTGACTTGCATTAATGAATTAAACCGGATGAGGTTATATAGACTATAATAGCAATTACAGGCATATATAGTCATAATTAAAATAAATTAAGTAAGGCTAAATGTGTTGCTTTCGGTGTAGATATTGCATTGCAATTGACAATCAACATATGAGGCAGATACAATAGTTATACTGCAAGTAGGTTTAAATTCAACTTCAGGATACTTTGCAGAGTAATTGTAAGACACTTCACCGAAAAAAGCGTTTGAATACGAACTGTTTATTGTCGATACATCAGTTCTCAAGAATTGTTGCGAGTGCTTGCGAAATTCCCAGCGATTTTGGTTCGCCTACAAACAACGAGAAACGAACGTACTGATCAGATTTCGAAATTACAATGTATCTGATTTCCCCCTCCTAATAGTTGGTTGAAATTTAACATTGGAAACGGGTGAAAAACGTGAAAACTTCTCCTTTAACGAATCAAATCTCAGCGTGTTAGGTAAAAGGTTGAAGAACGAAACCAAAGACACAGTTCCTGCTCCTACATCACCAAAACCCTTCACAAAACATTCAAAGGAAGCCCAGCCTGTACAGTAACTGTATATTCACACAAATGAGATCCATCTGGAGATATTTACATTGAAATCTTGAAATAATTTAGCAATTGTGTAAGGGGAATCGAATCAACAATTTTAGGTGAATCAAAACGACAAAATGTTGACGATCTCCAGTCTTAGGCGTTGCTAAGTTTATTAAAGTCTTCTACTTGAAGAACCCTTGATCAGCAGCTGCTGTACGGTATCAAGTAGACAGCCAAAAATCCCTTGACTTGCTGATTAACTTATTTTTTGGATAATTTTACTTCACTATTTAACCAACCGTGGAAGTTATACAGGTTTATCGTGGAACTGTTATATAATGATTGGTGTACAGTAGGTAAGCTTTTTTTAATATATTGCTTCAATTCTGCAGTTCTGTAAACATGGGCAACCAGGATAGTACGCCACTAAGTATCACTGGACAAATATATTCATATTTGTAAATTGTCCTGTCCGACTGTATGTCGAAATTAGTCCAAAGAATAACAAAACGAAATGATTGGTAGAGGTTATTTTACTGTCTACAGAGAATCCTACGCTATTCATCATAGCTAATAAAAAGTACGATTGATACCTTAATGCAATTCGAATTCATACAAGATCAGTGTTGATTTCAATGTGGACATTTTCAAAGTTTTCTAACCATGTGTCCCTTAGTTCCTCTATTTTTTAGAATTGTGTACAAATAGGCGTAGTTTCGTTATCAGTCTATATATCTCACTTACTTCATGCTGGTTTTTGTCTCTCAATTATCTATGTTTACTTAACAGAATTTTTGCACACGACACGCCCGACAAGTGACATCAGAACGTTTAACAATCCTTATAAATCCCAATTCGTCATATTTACACACCGATTTTCACTGTGTTTATTCGTCGGATGATCAATTTTATATCACGGTCTACAAACACAATAGCCGATTTCTCATTTCGGTCTTCTTTCATTTCGAGTCATAAATTTAACCAAACATTTCATGCCTGCTGCTTTAAAACGCGCAGCAATTGAAAACGATTGAAGCAGTTAAACGAATAAAAAAGAGATAAATCCACGTTTCACCATTCGACACTAAAGATTTCCCTTGGGCATCTATCCATATTGTACGATACTTCGGCATTAAACAACGTATTTGATTGGCATTGAGAATATAGAGCTAAAATATTTCTTTTTTTTTTCACTTAACATTCTTCGTATTATATCAATTGATAGGAATTAGATTATTAAAATAGAATTTAAGTAAATTAGAACTTAGAACTAAAAAGCTTTTTTGCTTAGGAGTAATGTTAATGTTTACTGTTAGCATTGGAGTAGAAAATTCAAACCGTTCACAAAAGAACTTACATCACTAACGTATTTCAACCCATTAGGCATTATATCGAACTATGAGCACTACATATTCAAAATCAACCAAGCGTATAAAGATTTCTGTATATGTGAGGTGACTAGGACAGCTTTTACCTATTGAAGTCAAACACTCCGAGCGTATTACTTCTTACCGGAAGAACAATCATGCAGCAGAAAATATTCCATCCATATAACCAGCTTCGTATTCTCGATATTTATTTTGATTTGTTACTTGGCTAGTGATACAATATAAGTTTCACATGCACAAACTCTCCGCTAAAACTTTTTTTAAATCTCTTATGTACAACTGAATAACGAAAACAGTAATTCTATAATTCTTTTATTTTTTCTACTGCCTAGTGAAGAAAATAACGATTAGTCGCCAGGTAAATATCTATATCTATTCGACAGGTAAATAGAATCTACTGGAAGCTAAATCTAATTATCATATCAAATACCAACATTCATATTAGTACCACAGTCTTATCTACTACCCAAGACAAAGGCTTGGGCAGTCCTGTGTCAAGAAGCTGTGCTCTTATATTTCGTAAAAAATGCTGTTTCTTGAATAATATCTCAGTCACTGTTTGATATGTATATTAGTAATTAATATAGCCTTATTTATATATAAATTTCTATTTTTATATAGCCAACAACAGTATTAAACGACCTCGTTTAGCACTAATTCAAGTAGACACCACTTTCTTGACATGCATTCATCGCATTGAGTGTTAATGCCCACATTTGAAATTATAGTCCACATTTATTCAATTGAATATTGCCTTGCGTGTCGGTGTAGGTGAGGTTTTGTTAGTCGATGCGAAGTTATAGCTGTTGACTTTTCCATTGTACCATGACACAGTAATACGGAGTGGCAGGCGCACCCAATTCCAACACAAACAGGTTTTCGGATACCTTGTTGGCGTACAATTGACTCCCTATCCCCTTTTTCAACAATCATAACCGTATCGCGACATCGTATTTCTCAGTCATAAGCGCTTTTGGCAGGAAAAATAATCAATTCAAATTGTGAACAGTTTTATTTCATTAAATGTCAGTTGAACTAAGAGGCTGGTCAACAGCAAATTTAATTTCAATATCGAATAAAATGCAACTACATGTGTGTGTGAAGACTACTGCCCTGGCAGCATAGCAGTGATATCGTTCTTAGATTTCACTGTAAACTTTGTATACGATTAATGAAGAATGAGTACAGAAAAACAGTGAATGATAGAATGTTAAATAAACTATACAAAAAACTGTGTGCAAATTCATACCGATATGTTCAGTTTATAATTAGAGGCCTTATAAATAGAAAACGACGCAGTACGTTTATCAGATCTGATACAGTGATTTCGTGTACACGTATATATATATATATCACCATGATGCAATTGTTAGTTTAACCGTGAAAGATGTGTGAATATTTAAGCTTTGTTTAATTCTAATTATGATCTTTCAGTAATAGTGTTCGTTGGAACCTTTCTAAATGTACTATCCACACCATGACACTATAAAAGATAGTGGTATAGAAAAAAAAACTACAACTACCACACAAACTACTTAAAAAAATCAAGGCACTTCTAAATGAAGACTCATCATTTAAAAAAGGTACATCTTAAGCAAAGGCATCCTGGTACACACGAAAATGCGAATCATCACAGCACTAAACGCAATATTTTACACACAAACTATGCAAATGATACAAAGAAACTCAGCTGCAATAATTGAATTCCAAGTATATAACTCCCCTTCCCTTGAATCCCGACTTTACCACCTTCCTTCGTTTTATAGAATATATTCAAGGAATCCTGATCACATATTTGACATCGTATGCATATGTGGAATATGTACACCACTCGTAAGTGGGATGGAATAGTGCGCAGGTTGCATGGACGCCAATCTGGAATTATCCATTGCAGGACTACTAGATGGAACAGGGGTTACTCCAGCATGCTCACTATGTGGTAGATACATACTTATCATGCTTTGTATTTGTCCGGCTTGCGCTTGTGGAGGACATTGTGGTTGTCCGGCAATTGGTGTTTGACCGGGACTCGATCCAGAATGGCAACTTGGAGTTTGATGTCCAATTCCGCCGGGACTCGTATCTGGAGATTTTACAGTAGGAACGTGAGGTTGGTGCAAGACGTTGGAATACGGTGGTGTGCCAGGTAATGTTGGTGGTCCAATGGAGTAAGAAGTTGGAGGACCATGATACCCGCCTAAATGAGAAACCCCTGGATTTCCCATAGTTGGAATGGTCGGTGCTGCTGTGTAAGATGGATAATACATAGGCATATCGTATCTTTGAGTAAGATGACCAACGGCACTTTGGTTTCCAGGAACTCCATAACCTTGAGTTGAATATGGATCTTGAGAAATCATTGTTGAATACGGGCCATATCCATTTAAGTGCTGATAGTCAAGACTATTTGGCAGGGGTGATCTACCGATTGAAGTTGCGACGGCTGAAGACGTAGAGGATGGCAGTATTGTACTTCCGTACTTATCTTTTTTCATCATTTTTGTTTTTCTTCTTGGTCTGTATTTGTAATCTGGGTGCTCTTTCATATGCAATGCTCGCAGACGTTTTGCTTCGTCGATGAACGGCCTTTTGTCTCCCTCGGAAAGTAATTTCCATTCAGCACCTAGTCGCTTTGATATTTCTGAATTATGCATCTTAGGATTTTCTTGCGCCATTTTTCTCCGTTGACCACGTGACCAAACCTATAAATTAGGACGTACGGTAATTCGGTTATAAAAAGTAAAACATATCGCAAACAAAATGGCGGCTCTTCAATTTCATTTCATACGTATATTTTAGTTTATCGGATTTTATTCGAGTTCCCACCCACTAGGAATCTTGTGAAAATGAGGAATGGGCGGAATATTGTCAACTGGAGTAATAAAACATGAACATACCATAAACGCATTCATTGGCCGCTTAACCCTCTGTTCCTGAGAGGATTTGCTGCCCGCCGTTGCCGAACCAACAACCTGGTGTTGTATCCCTGACATGTGATGCATTTGGCTGTTCATCGGCGATATTTGGCTTGAAGTTGAATATATCGGCTTCAGATCCGTTTGCATGATGGACCCATCTCCGGAAATCGGAGGTGGGGGTGGTAAATGGGAAGTAGTATGAACAACTGGGACCCCAGTTCCTGGTGGGTATGGAATCTGCATCCAACCGGCTTGTGAATCGACAGCTAACATATATATTTCGTATGTTACGTATCAGTCGTATGTTTTGTATGAAATTTTAATCTGAAATTTTAAACAAAAGGATAATTATCTTCGGGAATTTGTTCACAATCTGTTAAAAAATAACTGTGCTCTAGTCCACCGTGTTCAAAATCATGTTTGAACAATTACGTAATAAAACAACTAGTAATAATCCATAATCTATTATTTCTAGTCTATAAAACAATTTCTAAACAATACTTCATTCATGTAAAACTTGTCCAGAAACAACATAATACACTAAACTCATACGTCAATAGTATTTGCCTTGTTTTTAAGATTCATTGAAACCTTTCAAACTTAACAACCAATTGTCCTAACTCCACAAAAGATCACTTTATCGAAAATCTCATTCATGAGCTCCCTTAACAAAGGCTACTAAATTGCAACTGGCGAAGAACGTCTTAATGTCGTTCGCTTATGAGTGCCACTTTCCTCTCTCTTTCTCTCTCTCTTAAACACTGAGCCTTGGGCCCGTGACATCGCTATAGAAAAAATCGCCGTGTGATAACGTTTCCAACGGTATTGTTAAACGGCTACAAGCTGATAGTGTGCATTAAGATACACAGGCAAGACAGCATTCTAATGCTACCCTAACGCCAAGTGATAAGAATAAATTACTCATAATACATTAAGCTAATAATCGCGACTTAGAATGTCACCGGAACTTGACACTATCAGCAGATTTTCCGTAATTCTAATATTTCTAGATTTGAGCTGGAAAACAATCATGTAATGATTTATTGTTATAAAATATTTCAAAAATTCGCCACTTGATGTATCATGTATTTGTTGACAAGCAAATCAATAAACAACACTTTGCACAGTCAAGTATTATATAAGACTGTATAATATACGCCTATACAAAACTTCCTGCATCAAAAGTATGTAAGTATTGTGTTGTTTTCTGATATTTTGAACCTTTACTGAACAAGGTCAAATGCATCTTAGTGTAATTTATAAATTCTAATCTAGTTTCGATAACTATGATAACTCACTCTTGAAGAACAATAAATAGTTACACCTTGCTTGCGTTGCATTCGACGATATCAGCGAGGGTGCTCGATAAAGCCTCAAAAACCAACAAACATTTCAAAACAGAAGTATCTAAACAATAGTTAGTCAATATCAACTGTAGATGATTTTTTTTATTTGACCAAAAATTCCCAATGGTATCAACAAGACACGATAAACTAAGGGCCACATGAAGAGACCAGTTTTTTTTTGACGCGTACCCATAGAGCGTATAGATAATTACTCCTTATCATCCCAGCATTGCGGGAGTATGACTGGCAATGCGAGGTAGTGAATAGTTCGAGTCATAATAACTGTAACCGTGGGACCCTATCATTTATGAGGAATAACTGTGAATATTATCAAACCTCATTCGGATCTAACGACAAACATGAAATTAACGCTTGGTGTATTATTAGATAGTATTAATGGAACCCTCAATTTTACGCATCGGTTGCCAGTATTACCACAAAGAGAAATGCATGATCTACGCCTACAAAGATTATGTCTGTTACATTTCTTCATCATGGAGGATAAAAAAAAGTTAATTCACGTTCTGTAATAACATTGAATAGCGCTTCTTATGTCTCAGCGGGCTACAAAGCCCAGAAATGAACCAGTCGTAATGTCATATGGGCGTCCTTCTTCAAATTGTATTGAGTGAAAATCCAGCAGCAAGATTTTCGTTGAGAATAATCCTCACTCGTAAGCAGTAATCATGGAATAGCGTCGCGAGTAGATTTAAAGCCAAGCGGGATACCAACCACTGACCTGAATAAGGAATCGTAAAGTGGAGTAATAGACTCTTCAACGTTTTTATTTTTGAATAAATACTTCGATGTTCGATAACGGCATGAGAAACATTGCTAGCTAATAATTCCAGTGACCTATTTGCTGTGAACTTAGCAATTTAGATCAAGTAATCCAATATTCTTGGATCGCCGAATATGAGATGTGCTTAATTGAATATCATCATTAACTTTCACGACAAAAAAAAGTCCACCGACAATTCACTGAGCTGAAGAAACTCCAGCGAGGAATATTCAATGATATTTTTGTTAATTGTATAAATCTATTCAAAACATATAACTGTTCACAATATTACTATAAAGCGTTCAGTTCTAGATCGCGTGAATGAATCTAAAGTACATATCATGTCATTTCCTATACACATATAATAACGGATGTAATATGTCGCGTAGCGCTATTAAGATCCCTACACTACGGAGCACTACTGATTATCCTAATAGTACAAAATATTCAACTGCAGTTGGGTTTCGGCCATAAATTAGCTTTATATGATGACTTACAAAATTGAATATGAAGTCTAATCAGTTATACAGACGTGAAGTCGGACTGGGCAGGTGGGTAAAGTGACAAGAAAGGACAAAAAACACTTAATTAAATATATTCAACTTCAACCGTTTATAATGTTATTAGTATGGGTTACAGGGATCTAAACCCAAGTAGCTTCGCTTACATTTTCACGTAGATTGTAGATTGGATGGATTGATTTTCGCATGTACAAAACGTTGTAAAAACGTTTATTTCACATTCGAGTACAAAAGAAAGGATGTTTTACAATGGACAATAGAAATCTCAACTTACTTCTTCGATATACTATTTCAAAGTAACTGAGACATCTTTAATCGAATATTTCTACATCGCTCAATTAATTACTTCGTAAAATGATATGTACATGAGCAACCTGTATTAGTTTCACAACGCGCAATATCACTTTATATCTACCCTACAGCGTTTGATGAAACAGAATGGTTTTAATTTCACTCGAGCGATCTTTATTCTATGGCCCATCATTCTGTACACAAAGAAAAGGTCTATATCAGATGTCTTTCACGACTGGAATTTTAACGAAGAACATACACTAGCAGAACAGTAAGTTCCTGACTTCCTGACTTAATATTATAGCTTGAAGAGTTCCGAATATCTCAATGCAATGAATTTCTGCTTAGTCCACAATATTTTCTCAGATTTCCCAGTAAAGCACAGCATACTCTTTGTCACAATTTTCTGATAAAAAGCCTCCTTTAACGTACGTACACACGGCTCGTGCTTGTAAAAATCGTAGTCGAAGTATCGCAATTGAGTTGATCGAAGCACGTGTCTGGAGTCCCTGCAATTAGGGAACTTCGCAGAAACAACAGACAGTTCAAATGTAAGTATCTATCTGATCGAGTGATGAATTTATGACATTACTCCGTATTCATCCACTCAGTACTCGTTTAAAGCACCTTGGTGTTTAAAGAATATGCAGATATTACCTCTTTAGTACAAATCCTAGCATGTGAATTAATATTTTTCTTGCGTGTGGTCGAGAGGCTGTCCCTAAGTTTGAATATTTTCGGTTATAAGTTATTACTTTCTCCCAAGTCGCATACAACTTCACAAGTAAAAATAGTACGCGTGACTGATTATTTTGTTATGCCTTCTTGACCTGTTTTCCGCACCTACTTCCGGTTGACAGTAGCGTGAAGCGAACCATGTAAAGGATAAATAGAGATTCAAGTGCCACAGACGGTTCATTGGTAAAAACCCCAGACTTTTCGATACCCACGCATTTACTGGTTGAGTATAATACATTGGTAGATTACTCGTTTACCCGCAGTCTATTGTATAGTGGTTATATTTGACAATCTATTACATCGCATATAAATGCCCAAATTGGTGTCTTTTAATGTCTTTTATGCGTCGTTATGAATAACATAAGAGTCAATAATGATCAAGAATATACCATGCATAGAGGTAATCTCCGATATAGTTCAACTGTGGTAATTTTCAATTGAACTTTTGTAAAATAAATTATCAGCCGGGAATGGGTAGGAGGATTATTAAATGGAATAGAATGATATTTATTGCATGTAAATATTCGTATACTGATATACTGCAGTCAATGAAATAACTAGAAACCCAGGGATAGAATAAATCCAATTTAACGTTGCGCCAATTTGAACAAAAAATTCGGAACTCAACCAATTCTGTTAGAGAAAAGGGTAATACGTATACATTACAAATTTTTGTAAACATATTTGTATTCCACTATTTATGCTCTCCATAGTTTTACGCAATCCATCAATCGGTAGAATGTAAGTTACTCTCCTGAAAGCTTGGATAACTCATACGACCAAAAAAAAAATGCAAGTCACAAATTGTGATCTTAATAATTGTCGATATTCCCGAAGGTTTTACTGAAATATACGCCAAATTCATCGAATGATCGCAATACGCTAAGGTTAAAAATTCTACTAACGCAAGTTTACCTACAAACGTAATTATCAACATAAAATATTTCAATCCTTAATGCCTTTTCCCAATTAACGAGATTTCCGATTATAACCAACCGACCAAACAGTTCTTGTATAAATTACATTTTCTCTGTAATATCAAATGAACTGCCATTCTGTAATTGATTTTAGCGCCTAAGAATAATAATAATCTTAGAGGGTTGTTATGATAGCAGAATTCGTCAGACCGAAAGGCGCTGAACGATATACACACTGTAAAGGGAAAGGGAACTGCAAAGATACGATAAAAAATGCTTTTCCATAATATTACCAACGTATCCTCGTCAAATGAATAATAAATGTGTTATGATAATGAGAATTTGGTATATTTACGTTAATTCACATTACATTTCTATTGCCGCTCCGTTACCATAGATGTTAAAGTGACCTCACGCTTCACTGGCAATGAATTCTTCGTTAAATTTACCCGGTGCCAGTTGGTATGGGTACTGAGCAAAAATAATATTGTGATATCTCTTCCTTCAGAAACCATGAAAACCCGTCGTGTGAAGAACAACCAAGCCCAGACTTGCTTCAGCACTCCATCAAAGTTTTGGTAATATTAGTTTTTATACAGAGTCAATAACTCGGTGTGTGTGCGCATATATTGTACGTGCGTGTGTGTGCTTATACAATAGACTATTGCCATGACGTGAACAACAGAAGGATATCTGAATTTCGTACTTTTACCGAATAGTGAACTCAGACAAAAGCTTTACCACCCACCCGAAAATTTCTCATCAAACAGCATATGTAAATATAAAAATGAAGGTATAAAATGACAAATACTGCTTCAAGATTTACAAAATTAGTTATGCAATTGTCCTTGCTATGTAAGCTTTGTTATTGAATCTTGTGATTGTAATAACAAGATTGGTTGTATTTTGCTGTAGGATGTTGTCGGGGTTACTGTTCAGAGTGGCTATAATTTTGAAGCGTTTGTATTCTAATCGCGGCTATATAATTTATCCTAATACATGGTGAGAAAATGTAACTATCACTCACTAAGGTTATAAGCCACATGATGTTCGATTAGGGTGGCCCATTGAACGAAGGGCCCATTTATATACGCAGTAATTCTAATGTCCCTAAATCAATTTCTTATGCCCTTTTTCCTACTATGTCTTGTTATTGAGATGACGTGAACCCATTATTCACCTAAATACCTCTCCCAACTGATCCAAGAACCTTAGTCGACGGTATTAGTATTAAACTCACTACAACTGATATACGCATGTGTTTATATCATTATGGTTAGCCTTGCTTTTGATCCATCCAGAGTAGTTCAGTCCACAAATATTCCCAACAATTATTCACAACTTGTTTTGGATGGTTTTGCCTGGTTGTAGTTCAAATTAATGACCATTGAAACCTAAGAAGTCTAAACATTGGTGTTTTACCCCAAAATCTATTTTACGTAGAGTAAACTATGCTATAATTCTAAAAAGTGAGTGATGAATAGAGTGCATGATTATTTTTTTCGGTTCGATGTTGGCGACCTCAAATAAGGTAATAGTAACTTTTTGGGTACATCATCATCATGTCAGTGACTGTTGCAATACCATCAAAAATGTTCCCGAACACCATCTAGCGAGCTTTCTCAAAATAAAAATTTATATCGTAGGACCATAGTCTGGAAGCACAGACGGTTCTTTCGTTTTTAGGTCGTGGAGAAAAAAAATAACGGCGACACCTAGTGCGAGTAGAACATTTTCTGAAATGTTGTCCACTCTAGCATGTAAGTGCCCTATGTCGAAATGAGTTAGAGCAGCATTTGGAAGATAATTACCTATTTATGTTGCATGTTGCAGACAGTTTGTGATTTTTTCTATTAATAAGGTATACTGTTATTTGAAGAAGCTATGGAATTAGTCGTTAATGTCGAATACGAGGAATTACAAGCCACTCTTGAAAATGTATGTGTTCTGCACGAATGCCTTACAATTTTATGGACTTATATGAATTACATTTAGAAAATACATTGTACTTTTAGTTGGATGAGGAGATAACAATTGAAATTACAGAAGAGATTTGAGAACATGACAAAACATATGAAATAAAGGATCTTCTCCTCTCAGCCTTGAATGAACAAGAAATTTTTAACACCACATTTTTTTAAACTGAAATTCTCCCTGAATTGCTGAACAAATACCTGCTGACACAAAAAAGAAGATGGTGGCTAATTATATTGAACTTATGGGGAAAACATTCTTCATCAGCACCGAATGTCCCAGTGAAATCATTATAAAAAATGTAATCTGCTCAGTTGTTCCGAACTTATTGTTGCTGTTCTAGAGTGAAAAAAACGAGGAAGTTTGCTTCTCGACAAACCTTAGTGGCAGTGACACTGATATCCTACACTATCTTTCTGGGGCTTTACTTAAGTGGACACTTTGAAATGCAAATGAAAGTAATGTGGTGAGAGAGATGGAACCCATGTTAAAAAACACCTTTGCCGAGCAGCCCTCCATTGAACTGGCCAATGCAGTTAAATAAAGATATATCAGGTGAATCATAAAGTATAAGTTATAAGTGATACAAATATTGTAAGGTCATTTCATTTATTTATTTCAGGATGAGATCACACTTTCATTGCAAATACATAACAAATGAAAATTCAAGGCTGAAGAAGAAAAGCTTAACTAACCGGAAAAAAACGAAAAGAACCAACCTAAAACTGTAAAAATAACATGATAACTAAATTTTAGAGAAGCTTATTGGAAATAATATTTATACAACGGATATTGTATATAAAATGACTGACACTTGGTGCTTCGGTTTTGCTCATTCTGAACCTTTGCTGGCCAAATTACGACTCTAGACTCTAGAGAATCTTGATTTATTTTTCTCAGCATAATGTACTTTGAACCTGCATCTAATGTTCCTTTTGCAATTGCAATCATTCCCTTCGTGCTTTGTAATAAACTTCTTTTAGTTGCATCATTTAATAGCATGTGTCTTTTATCTATCTGGCTATTATCTGTACACCTTGCCTCCACAGATTCTCTCCAAAGACTGAAATAACTAAGGAATGATTTTTCCAACAATATTAACCTTTCGTCATATTTTTTACTAAGTGATAACCTGACTTCTTTGTAGCTAGACAGAAACCCTCAGTTCGTAATGTCGAACCATTGGTCAATCAAACAAATAAATTCTCCAAGTGCTGCATAGCCCTTCATTTTCAGTGCACTGCCTATAACAAGGGTATCCCAACAAATTCTAAAAATATAATGAAATGTGGCCCGCAAGCACTGTTAAAGGGAATGAATACATAAATGACTCTCCAGATATGAATGTTTTGGGCAATGAAGCGAGCTGCAGCCACGCCAATGGCTGCAGTACATGTCATGTCGTGTCCTTCCCGTCATTACAGGTACACAAGGTACAGCACAGTGAGTCTGTATAGCATACAGAATAACATTACCATTTGAAAAAGAATGATAATTGGGACATTGTTTTTATTTATTAATTGATCTATAGCAGTGTATATTTGCATGCAACTTTTGTGGTTAAAAAACATAAGAAGGAACTATAGGCCCGCGGGCATCTTCACTTTATCAAATATGGCCCTCTTTGTAAAAAGTTTCGACACCCCTGGCCTACCAGAGTATTCCTATCACACAGTTCGCTAGCACACAGATCGGAGTAAATAATTATTTAATAATCCGGGCATAATTGGCATAGCCGCCTAAAACTGTGTGCTAGCGAACTGTGTGATAGGAATACTCTGGTCCCTGTCCTATAAGATATAAGAACTGAACATACATACCTAACAGATATTTTTCTACAAACATACCAACACTGTTCGAGGGTGTTTGTGCAGCTATGCTGACACTCATCTTTTCCCAAGGAGTGGGGTAAGCATGGGCATCTGACAGTTTGGGAAATATTCTAAGTTCTCCTCTTTTTGTACTGTGAAATTGGACATGAAATAAAATGTTTTTTATCACAAGTAGTTACTAATAATACATACTTAGAAGGGTTGAATCTTAAGATATCTAAATTTCGTAAACAAACACTCGTCAGTCACTACGCAAACTCAGTTTAAAATGAATATTGATAAATTATTTGCAACATTAATGATATAATTTGGCGTAATTGTATTTGACGTCACAGTTTAGTGTTTACTCTGGTTACAGGTTACCGAGAAGTTGTCATACATTTCAGAAAGTGTTCTAACCGCACTAGGGGGCGCAGTGGACGACCAAATCAAAACACCCCTAAGATCACATGCACTACATTGCGTTGAAGCACAGTTGTTAGTTGTTGCAGAAATGTGCAAAATCTAAATAATCAACCGAAATTCACATATTGTATTTTTATTACCAAATTGTTTCCATAAGAAACGAATAGTTGCAGGTCTAGCAATATTGCTTAAGCACCCGACCACGAATTAATATGTCACGGTACCACGCATTCATTTTTTTTACCACAATGTACCAAATTAATCAAAATAGTGATCTGGGCCCGCGATGGGGACCCCTATTTGAAAAAAGTAGCCTATAACCTATTCCTGTCTGAAATTGATCCCCGTTCTCAGAGCGCCCAGACACGAACTTTTGGAGTTATGGGCGAACGAACATACAAACGCACACACAGTTTCACCTTTATTTATGCCGGGAGCGATCCATTCTAACTTCAATAAACCGGCGGCTGAAAATTCAGGCAGCTCACGGCCCCTAGGTACGTAAATGAGTCAGAGATATTTTACCGAATCCATTCAAAAGTAGCCGACTCTTCGACTCAACATCCCTCAAGTTTATCGTAGCATAGTATGAACAATCTATTTTGAATCTAATTTACTGCTCGTCGTCTCTGATGGTTCGCTAATACCTCTTACAAAACTTCTACAACATATTCACATTGTAGCATTTCATACTACAAACCGAATCTCCCACTTACATATTTCCATTTGGCTAGTAGAGCTTGAATTTTAATATTAAACATAATATTAGACGGTGTTTCAATAGTCAAAGCCTCGAATTACCTGCCAGCCCACTTCAGTAACAAGAAAATAATATTAGTGAATTGCGCCAATGGAATTCCAAAATTATATATCCTGCTTGCAAGTCTGCTCTTAGACCTGTTCCTGATGGTTCTGACATTCCTGTACCACATCCCTCATCTGGAGATGATGAGTCTTAATTAAGTAACAGACCTTCCTGTGCTGATGAAACTGAAGTCAGTGCTGTTGACTTGAAAATTCAGCTCATGTTATTGACATGTATCTGTGTGTAGCACATATATAGTTTGCTGCCAATCACACGCAAGTTAGAATGTAGATGATACACTGCATTGATGTGAACTAAACACGCTAGTGCTGATAATGGGTCAACTTCACAATTGACAACAACGGGAGTTTTGCATAATTGTAATGATTCAGTGGCCCTAGACCAGTGGTTCTTAACCTGTTTTACCTCATTACCCAATTCCAATTCCTAATCTTCATTCCCCAGTAATCTGGAAAACAATTTTCCTACCCCATCGATACCCCCTATCGATTTTGGCACATTCCAGACATTATACAGGCTGTATAAGCTCACAGTGTATAAAAAAGCTTTCTGCAAACATTAATTTGGCGTCATGTTGGGAAACAGAAACAAGAACTTGCCGCGAAATCCAGTTAGTGAGGGACTAAACATTCAGAGGTGAGGCACAACTCGTCGCTGCCTCACCTCGGGTTTATGTCCTGAATTTGATCTAAAAATCCTCAAATTCAGCGGTTTTTACTCGAAATATTAAAAATTATTGCAATCACACAAAACACATTACACAGATGAGTTAATTAATAGTTAGAGTTATTAATAGTTATTTTATGTTATCATCAGTGGGCAATCATTATTATTTTTTTAACACTTTCCTCACTTGCCTCCCCTGACCTGACCTGACGTCCCTGGTGAGGCCTCATTCCCCACCTGCAAACTTTGTTATTCCCCACTAGTGGGGAATTTCCCATAGGTTAAGAACCACTGCCCTAGACCGACTTGCGACAGAAATGAGAAACTATACGATAGTTCTGCAAGAGTCCGGTTTGGGAGCGAGTAGCATCGAATCTCATAACAATCTGCGGAAAATATTTCCCAGGCTGCCCTTTCATCTTCAAAATAAGTATCATAAGATTGCTGATACATATTACCAGCGCAGAGAGAATGGAGTGTTCCGAAGCATGGCTGAGTTTATAGAGTCGGGGCCATGATGGCTAATACATTTTTATCCAACTTCGAGATAAACGTGAGAAGTCTAATTCTAAGACAACCCACAAGCCCAAACCCTTCCGATGCAGATCGAAACTACCTTCCTTTTCCACCATTCCCTCTACCAGAAGTGCTGTAAGAAATAAACCTAGAATAAATCCGGCACCAAGGTTTGCTTGTCAAATCTGGGTAAATCGAGCATAATCGGCAGCATCCAATATGGAGGTGTTAAAAATTTAAAAGAAATCTGTCGAAGAAAGGCTGATTTTTGTTCAAAGGAAAGCCCTGTGCTTCAATTGCCTGGGGGTTGGCCATGTTGCGTCTTGGCTTTATGGTTACCAGTTTTAGCGTTACTGGTTTATGCGTTTTTGGTGTTCGACGCTACAAAATACAATCTCACTGACAGAGGAGAGGGTACGACTCGTCCGGTCCGTCACAGATAGGTTACGTAAAACAAATGTAATACGATGGTTAATACACACTCAATCGTACGGTATTCTCATATACAGTATTTATTACAATGTTGTACTGCCAAACACAAGCTTTGACATATACAACTCAAATCTACAAACTCTACATTTCTCTTTTGCTTATCCAATTAGTTTTATCTCTATCCGATGTGGAAACTCTAAACAGTGACATTTTCCACCATTAGATTCAGGGAGTTATATTTGAGTTTCACGGGAGTTCTATTGTAATCGGTGGATTAATATATGCGAGATGGCAAGTGACCGTTTCGATAATGCTGCCGCACGAGAGCCAGACAGTATGCGAGAAAACACACCTAGATAAGCGTGTGCTAAGCGTGTTCAATTATTCTCCAATTTTCTCCCGCTGTAAGCGGAGTTCTATTGTAATCGGTACCATTCGTTACCATATTAGCAATCCTACATCCAACATTAGCAATGTCAAGCGCATGTGTATAAATAATGNCACCATACCTGAACCTAACGACGATAACGTTGCACCCGTATAGGTTCAGGTAGGGGGTGAAAATGGTCAGAATTAGGGCTTGGGAACTCTTCTGGAACTTAAAGAAATTACACACTTGTGAAATTTGAAATACTGAAATATTTGAAATGTAATGAAAGCGTCCAATGATATGGTGACAGCAAAGTGATCATGTTTCTGATTGTAACTTTGTATGACAAAGATCACAGGATTTTCTTGAAAAATCGAGTCCAAAGTTATATATCCTGCTTGCAAGTCTGCTGTTATACCTGTTCCTGATGGTTCTGACATTCCTGTACCACATCCCTCATCTGGAGATGATGAGTCTTTATTAAGTAACAGACCT
This sequence comes from Halocynthia aurantium, assembly GCA_013436065.1. Taxonomy (NCBI): domain Eukaryota; kingdom Metazoa; phylum Chordata; class Ascidiacea; order Stolidobranchia; family Pyuridae; genus Halocynthia; species Halocynthia aurantium. The sequence continues at coordinate 13,550 of QXVX01010266.1, read as the reverse complement.
TCCTGTGCTGATGAAACTGAAGTCAGTGCTGTTGACTTGAAAATTCGGCTCATGTTATTGACATGTATCTGTGTGTAGCACATATATAGTTTGCTGCCAATCACACGCAAGTTAGAATATGGATGATACACTTGATTGATGTGAACTAAGCACGGGATGCCAGTAGTGATAATGTGACAACTTTACAATTAACAACAATGGGAATTCTGCATAATTGTGTATAATTCTAGTTTCACTTGTTATGGTGCTGTATTTTTCCACTACCGTCGTTGTAGTTTTCCACTACTAATAATCATAATTTATACAATTCTACTCCCTATAGCCATGCCGTTCAGACTTGCAGGTTGGAGCGCTCTTGCCAAGTACCGGGATGTGACATACGCCTATACTCCCTTCTCCACCTCCAGACCGGTAGGCAGATACGATATCAGTACTGCCAGATGCACTCGGGTGAGGTTAATGGAGCCGGCACAAGGAGAATCACATCATCTAGTAACAGCTGAGACCCTTCATTGCCCACGGTTCGGCTTAAGGTGGTGCCTGTCATTGTATGCCATGTGGATATCCGGTATCAACTTACGCATTCCTAGATGAGGGCTCGACTAGATCACTTTGCACCTTCAATATATTTGAAAAACTAGGATTGACAAGTGAGCGCGAAAACTGTATTATAAATACGACTAGCGCACAAAGGAACACGTGGGCCGCAGGTTATCGCTCAAAGTAACGGGTTGTCATGAAATCTATGTTGTGAACATTCCAAATGTATTGGCTCAGAAAGCACAGGAAGGTCTGTTACTTAAAAAAGACTCATCATCTCCCAATGTGAACCAGAACCATGAAGAACAGGTCTAAGTGCAGACTTGCAAGCCGGATATATAATTTTGGCCTTGCTTTTTCGAGAAAATCCTGTGATCTTTGTCATGCAAAAGTAACAATCAGAAACATGGTCACTTTGCTCTCGCCATATCATTGTAACACCAAATGGCATTTGCTTCCTTTTTTCATCAAGCCAAAACAAAAGACTTATAAAGATAGCAACAAACATTTGTCTTGATCTCCCACTTGACATCCAAAATAGTGTTTGTAGACAAACTTGACTATGCTGGGAAGCTTTACACGGTAAATAGATGGAGTGTACTCACCACATATATAGCAGAAGTTGTCTGGATGGTTTATACTTTATACAACCCCGTTTAGAGATAGAAAGCATGATTTTTTCTGTCTGAACAGTAATTTTACCAACACAATAACAATCTTTGTTCTGAAAAATAACTGCAGTAATCCTATCACACAGTTCACTATCACATAGTTTTGGGTGCAATGCCAATTATGCCCGGAATAGTAAACAATTAATTACTCCGTTTATATTGATGATACAGAAGTAAAATTCATATTTTTAATAATTTTTGGTGTCTAGCAATATTCTGCAATAAAAATTTGAATTTTAAAATTCGTAGAAAATAATATATATCCAAATCAATTATTATGCTAAATGTGCCCAATATCTGTCCAAGCCAATTTGAACCCCTTACATTTATTTGTCGGGCTACTTTCAAACTTTGTCAGAATACTTTTACCGGGGTAATCGATGACAATTCCGTTTTTTAATATCAATCCCATTAATTACAGCGGAAGTTCTAATAATTAATTACGAATAATCAATGACGAAAACGAAAAATGTATGAAGTAAAAAATAAAGTCAAACGCAAGCTGTTTTTGGTAAGCGTTACTTTGTACCGTATAACACAAAACTCGGGGAACGTGAAATTGCTAATTTGCTGATTTGCTAATATTTGACGGAATAATAAGAATAAGAATATTGAAGAAAATTTGAAATTCTCTACAATACGCTACGCATGACTGGTACGCTCGTATACTGTCTGACTCTTGTGACGAGTCAGAAACACAATCAAACGAATTTTGAAGAACTTATTATGACGTATTAAAACGTTTGAGAGCACCCAAGCGGAACAAAGTGCTGGTAAGCAATGTGTTTGTAATAGCTTAGCAAGTATTCTGTTGAGTAAAATGAAAGGATTTTTTTCTTGACGACCTTCTGATCTCGGTACTATACTTTACAATGGTACTGCTTTATATGGATACCTAAAAGAACGGTAGAAGTAAAGAATCGAGATGTAGGTAAGTTTTACCTTATTTAGTGGTGTACCACATATGCCCGGTGGGTTAAATTTTCTCAGGATCCGCGAAATCACTCTACCGTGACCGCTGACAAAGCAAAATCAACGAACCGTGACCGACTTTCGAACTATTGAACTTTTCGTGACTTCTAACTTTGCGCCTGTTTCAAGGTATTTTCGGCTGTCTCGACCTGCGTAAATTTACTTTAAATTATAAACGTAATTTTCTGCATGTTTTTTTTATCCTATTTCTGTAAGAAAATGAAATAAAATGGGAAATAAAACTGAAAACTGACACTATGACCTTGTTAGGGTTCACTGCAGCATCGGTTAGGTAGACTGTCACCAGCGACGAGTCGGCGTGGTTCCGTGCTTATTTAATTACTAAAATTGCGTAGCGATAACTATATCTAATCCTGACCATATCACCATACCTGAACCTAACGACGATAACGTTGCACCCGTATAGGTTCAGGTAGGGGGTGAAAATGGTCAGAATTAGGGCTTGGGAACTCTTCTGGAACTTAAAGAAATTACACACTTGTGAAATTTGAAATACTGAAATATTTGAAATGTAATGAAAGCGTCCAATGATATGGTGACAGCAAAGTGATCATGTTTCTGATTGTAACTTTGTATGACAAAGATCACAGGATTTTCTTGAAAAAGCGAGTCCAAAATTATATATCCTGCTTGCAAGTCTGCTGTTTTACCTGTTCCTGATGGTTCTGACATTCCTGTACCACATCCCTCATCTGGAGATGATGAGTCTTTATTAAGTAACAGACCTTCCTGTGCTGATGAAACTGAAGTCAGTGCTGCTGATTGAAAATTCAGCTCATGTTATTGACATGCATCTGTGTGTAGCACATATATAGTTTGCTACCAAACACACGCAAGTTAGAATGTAGATGATACACTTGATTGATGTGAATCTAGTTACCTATTTATGTTGCATGTTTTCAGACAGTATGTGATTTTTTCTATCAATAAGGTATACTGTTATTTCAAGAAGCAATGGAATTAGTTATTAATGTCGAATACGAGGAATAACAAGAAACTCTTGAAAATGTAAGTGTTCTGCACGACATGCAGTATATTTATCCTTTTCACCAACGCCACCATCTTTGAAAACTGCTTCTATCGTACTGGAATACGCTTGAATGGAATTTCGTTAAATGGATGGAATCTCAATATTTGTTTTTACTGGTCCCTCAATATAGAAACTCCACAAATTTTTGTTGCAATCGTTACAAGTCTTTTGTTTTAACTTGATGAAAAATGAAGCAAATGCCATTTGGTGTTACAATGAAAGGGCGAGAGCAAAGTGATCATGTCTCTGATTTTTATTTTTGCATGACAAAGATCACAGGATTTTCTTGAAAAAGCATGTCCAAAATTATATATCTGGCTTGCAAGTCTGTTCTTAGACCTGTTCCTCAGGGTTCTGGTTCACATCCCCTCTATGGAGATGATGAGTCTTTATTAAATAACAGACCTTCCTGTGCTGATGAAACTGAAGTCAGTGCTGTTGACTAATAAATTCAGCTCATGTTATTGGCATGTATCATCTGTGTGTAACACATATACAGTTTTCTGCCAATCACCCGCAATTTAGATTGTAGATGATACACTGTGGTGGTCGCGTAAGGGTTAGATAGTTTTAGTCTTGCAAACGTCACAAAATACACTCTCGTTGACAGACAGGATGCTCCGTTCTGCTCCTCATGCAGAGGGTTACGTAAAAACAAATATAACACCGTGGTTAAACGACACTCAACTTTGTAGGGTATAAAACAATACACTTTTGGTGTCTTATTATACAGTTTATTACTAGGTCGTATCACCAGACACAAATTCTGATGTCTACAACCGACTATAAGTGTTAGTATCACAATAGTATTATCACACTGCTGATTACAAGCATTAATTCACCAAGTCAATATTCGATGCTGTTTACAAGCATTCAATTCTCCAACTCTAAATACTCAATGCTGCTTACAAGCATTCAACCTATCATCTCTAGTTTTCTGGGCGTTAAATAATATCTCTACACTAAAGTCTCTCCAGACTTCTTCTCAGTGTTTTACCAATTATAATATTGGTCGCCATTTGTATATTTGTCATATTTTGTGTTCTTGGCGTAAATAGCAATGGGTCTGATAGCATAGTAACTTCTGTACCGTAGGGAAAGCAATACTGTGACTGTGTCGGAGAGACACGGGAGCTCAACTATAACATCCCCAATTGTGATGGCAGCTTCATCAGCGCCGGTGGTTCCGGATAAAATCTCCCCAGGGTACTGTCTACTCAAAATCTTGGCTATTCGATTCCATACATTCGACAATTTGCACTCAACGTAATGTATGTACGAACTAGAATTGTACACAATTATGCAGAACTCCCGTCATTGTCAATTTTAAAGTTGTCATATTATCATCACTAGCATCACCGTGCTTAGTTCAGATCAATGCAGTGTATTATCTACATTCTAACTTCCGTGTGATAGGCAGCATCTGGCATGTATCTGTGCTACACACAGTCTTTCATTGCATCTCAAATATTTCAATATTTCGAATATAACAAGTGTGTAATTTCTTTCCGTTCCAGTATGACAAAGATCTGAAAAAGCAATTCCCATCAGCAGTAATTTTTTCTGGTATGATTGGGTATTTTCATCCCTTCTACGGTAAGTATGATGTTTAAATATTCACATTTCATGCCGAGTGTACGACATACAGCTAACATAGTGTTAGGTTGCAAAGGTCTAAAATCCAGTTGTTCACATATTCTTTCATGGGTAATTTCAACATCATTTTCCGATAACAGTTGAACGTTGCCCTGTTCTATTATTTCAATGTGATTCTCTTCAGAAATATGATATTGACATACATCTTCTGTGCTTTGAATTTCACCTACTTGCATTGATATATCATCATCCATTTCCACAGTTTCTGAAATAGTTTTTTGAAAAACTTTGGTTCCTGAACTGCAAACTTCTGCTTCTTCCTTTTGATTTCGATATAACTTGCTGGCGGAGTTATTTCGGAATATATTTCCACTGTAATTTTATCAGGACTTCTTTCGGCAGCAATTTCAGTAAAGCACTTTTGCACCACGCTAACGTTCACGCCTCTTACTTCGAAATTTGCAGAAGAAATGTGCATAGAGTGTATCAAATCACGGCAATGCTGATACACGTTTGTTATTTCTCTTAAAAGTAGAACCATGTGTTCCATGTTGTAACATATACTTCGCAAATGTACACATCAAATGCAATTTGGGTGGACAACGTGTTAAAAACAACTTCGATGTCACAAAAATGGGTTTTGTATAGCTTATGTTTGATACATGGTTTGGGTGTCTTAACAACGTACTGAGCCTTGTAGGTTCCTGCCGTACAATTGACGCGGTAATGTTTATCCCCAAGTTTGCATGAGAACAACTTGACAAGGCAATGATGATCAAACAAATAAGTCCAACGACTTTCATTTTTATGTTTATACTGTCAATTAATAGATCTCGTTTCGATTTGGCGTCTTGTCTAAAAGTAGAGAAGGAGGCTGAGTTATTTCATCCGTTGCAAAATTTAAAGGTTTTACAGCTTTAAGGCGATCCACTGAAACTTTATATGGCTGTCCTAGTTTTTCAATTACGCGATACTTCGGATAACGCACAAGAACTTTAAAAGGTCCATTGTAAGGTCTTTGTAGAGCGTTTCTGTGTGCATCATGTCTAACAAATACATGGGTACATGTTTCTAGTTCTTTTTCTGCAAGTAAGACTTAACATCTTCAAATGGCCGTGGAGGTGTTGGTCGTAAAGTTCTTACAAACCTCCTTAGTTGATTCATATAATGTTCTTGATCAACGGTGTTTTCATCTGAATCGAAAGAAACAAAATCAAGTTTCTCCGAAAGTCATTTCGAACGGGCTTAAACCAATATCCTCCTTTATTTGACTTCATATGCCCAGTAGTACAAAAGGTAAATTGTATGTCCAGTCAACGGTGTTTTCTTTCGCTTTCAAAGAGCATTTTAACTGTCTGTGGAAACGTTCAACCATCCCGTTAGCTTGAGGGTGGTAAGCAGTAATAAGCGTGTGTCGTGTTCCTAGGAAAATCATTAGGTCCTTCCATAAGTGAGATATGAATGCTCCGCCATTGTCTGTTAGCACTTGTACTGGACAACCAAACATTGCTACAAAATGCATCAAGAAAGCATTTATTACGGTCTCTGCGCTCTGATTTTCAATCGGTATCGCGACCAGAAATTGTGTATATCTGCAAATTGCTGTTATCTAATATCTATATCCGTTGCTAGGCGGTAGTGGGCCTACGATGGTCTACAACTCTACATGGATAGTTTGAAACTGGCTTTCGGTATTTTGTAGGCTTGTAAAGGGGCCTTGTTATGCCTTAAAATTTTCGACCGTTGGCAATTTATACAGCTGGATGAGTAGAAGGCTAGGTCTGCTTTGATGCCTGGCCAAGTGTATCTTTGACAGATAAGCTTCGTTGTTCCTTTTATTCCAGGATGATTTAGTGAATGAATTGTGTTGAAAATCATCTCTCTTTGCACTTTCGGTATGATTTGCCTTGGATAGCCAAGTGAAACGTCGCACATTATTGTTTTATTAGATGCGAACAATACGTCCTCAATGATTAGGGAAGTATGTTGTTCTCTAGGCCATTGTAGTTCCTCATCATTGTTTTTCTGCTATATCATCAAGTGATAATGTATGCGGCGTGGGTATATGGGAAAACACGTTTGCAACTATTCCTTCATTAACTGTGTCTGTATCTGTTGACTCCTCATCACTGTCTTCAGTGTTCCCCTCTTCTTCAGATTTTTCAATATTCTCAGTTAATCGAGACAGTGCGTCTGCTACGACGTTAGCATCACCCGCAATGTATTTTATTTCTAGCGCGAATTGACTGATAAAATCTATCTGACGTTGTTGTCTAGGTGAATGGGTCTCTCTCGGCGAGTTCATTTTTCCTGACAACGGTTTGTGGTCAGTTAATAGAGTAAGATTGTTACATCCTTCTACATATACTCTGAAGTACTTTAATGATAGAAAGAGGGCGGTCAATTCTCTATCAAAGGTGCTATATCTCTTCTGAGTCGAAGTAAAACATCGTGAAAAGAAGAGATTGGGTGCCAGTCTCCGTTTTGCATTTGCTCAAGTGCGCCTCCTGCACAATCGTTACTGGCATCGCTAGATATACGAAGAGAATTCTGCGAATCTTGCATGTATAACATTGTTTTATCTGCTAGAGCCTTCCTAGCGTTCTCAAATGCCTGATCAGCCTTTGGGTTCCATTTTATCCTGCGGTGGGAATTCCTGTTCCGAATGCTCTCAACTTTGTATGGGAGTGGTTTAATCACTCCCGCTTGTACGCGATGGCATAGAAAATGTACTTGAGATTGTCCAAACAGACATTTCTGGTAGTTTATCGTCATAGCGTGATCATCTAAGCGTTGAAATAATTGTCGGAGGTGCTCTTTATGTTCCTCTGGACTTTTTGCCGCGACAAGAATGTCGTCAATATATGCAAAAGTGAAATCCAAACCACGCGTAACGGTATCAATGAAATACTGGAATGTTTGTGCGGCATTTTTCAAACCTTGAGCCATGTAATGAAATTCAAATAGTCCCTACGGAGTAATTACAGCTGTTTTTGCTATTGATTCCTTGGACATTCGTACCTGAAAGTACGCTGATTTCAAGTCAATCTTCAAAAATATGGTGGCTCTTTCAATTGTATTAACAAAGTCCAAAAGGAAAGGAAGTGGGTACTTTGCTAATTGGGTAACCGCATTTAGAGAACGGAAATCGCCAACGAGTCTCCAATTATTATCTTTCTTAGGAACCATATGTATTGGCGTAGATCCGTAGACCAACAGGAGTTACTTCTTTTAATTATTCCTTGATCTAAAAGTTGTTCCAATTCAATTTTCAATGCCTTGTATTTGTGAGGGGGCAAACGTCTAGATTTTGCAAACACTGGCCTGTTGTCAGTTGTGTCAATATTGTGCTCGATGCCATGTTGTATTTTGGGCTCTTTATTCGTTCGGTAAAGTAACTATGGAAAATCACTTAAAAGTCCGTCAAATTCATTCAAAAACTCGGGCGGAACAAATGTCATGTGAACAGAGTCAAATGGACAACTTTCACCATACGCAGTTACGTTAGTGGACGGATCAGTCATTGATTTGTTTTTACAATCCAATAGAAGTCCATAGTTAGTTAGAAAGTCAAAGCCAATTATTGGGAACTGAACATCTGCCAAGGTCAACTTCCACCACTTTTTGTCTTCAAGGTAGAGTGAAATATCAATTGTCTTTTCCCCGTACATCTTAATTTTTGTTCCATTTGCAGCTTATAATACACGAGATGTTCGTGGATAAGAAGGAAAAAAGTCAGCCCTTGGCAAAACACTAGTAGCGGCACCAGTATCAACAAGAAATTTAGCTCTAGTTACAGGATCAAAGAAAAAGAGTACAGCATTCAAAGACTGGAGAGGGGGAGTTTTGACCAACACGGAACCAGTCAATGGTGCTGGCCTCGGAAGTTTCTTTGTCTTGTGAAAGAACAAGGGGGAGGGCAGCGGTATGCTTTATCGCTGTATTTGCTGTTGTAAAAGCACAGAGGTCTGGGGTTTTGTACAGCGTTATAGGGCTGGAATGAATTATTGGGGTTTTGAGATCGGAAGTTATTCTGGGGGTTATTGAAGGATTGGCGATAACTTCCTGAATTAATGGTTCTTGGGTTACCTCTGTACTGGGGTTGGAAGTTATTGTATAGGGAGTAGAAATGTACAAAATGCCAGATGTTAACGTAGCCGGATAACGATTGAATGTTGAGTGAAAACATGTCAAAACCAAAATTATCACTCCCACAATTTAACGTGAGAATAATACGATTCGATGGCGATAAAATTATAATTGGGGAAACATAGAGAAGAAGTCTGGAAAGACGTTAGTGTAGAGATATTGTATAACGCCCAT
>QXVX01010259.1:20955-66519 GCA_013436065.1 Halocynthia aurantium | reverse complement strand
CACACGAACCACGCATCCAGGCGGTTTGCGATCAAGCTGAACAGCTGGTGGAAGAAGGTAGTGTTGCCATTGTTAATATTTATTATTTTCTTTTTTGCTAAATGCTACATGTTTTTTCAGGTCATTTTGAAGCGAAAGAGTTGGATGCTCAGCAACATGATTTGAAGGAGGCATGGAAAAATCTCAAAGAAGCTGCAGAAAACCGTTGCAACAGTCTTGAAAATGCCCTTGAGGCCCAGCAGTATCTTGCTGATGCAAACGAGGCGCAATCCTGGATGGAGGTGATAAAACTATTATTCATATTTTTGAGCTATATTACCACTTTATAATTTTTTACTAGATACTGGATAATTCTAAACTTAACTGTATGTGTATATGTACAAAAATTATTTTCATTTTAGGAAAAGGAAGGATTCTTCGGACTCACCGATGTAGGGGCTGACGAAGACTCAGCTGGATCCCTTCTCAAGAAGCAAGAGGCAATTATGTGTGATGTGGAAGCTTACTCCCCAACAATTAATGCTCTTCATAGCCAGGCAGAGGCTTGCAAGGTATCACATTAATTCAGAATCTTAACTTCCATCCTACAAGTCTATATGTGTATAATCGTTTTTCAGTTGCAAAATCCATGGGCAGATGAAGGCAAAGTGGAATATGTAGTTGTTTTGCATGATTATCACGAAAAGTCACCAAGGGAAATGTCAATTCGAAAAGGAGATGTCCTTATGCTTGTGTCAGCCCATAATAAGGTAAGTGGAGATGTACTACCATCCTATCTGAGATGAGATAAGCCACAGCAAATAAGAAAATTATTTTTATGGGGATGTGTGCCCGTGGAATTCTAAATAGAATTACCAATTTGTAATTTGGCCCAGAATGGGGCCTGGGAAGCAACTTAAATTATTGAAAACATTTCATCCTTGTCTGCAATATTCTCATGCACTAAAATTTTTTATAAAGGGTTTAAAAAATTAATTTTTCATCTAGGACTGGTGGAAAGTGGAAGCGCAGGACCGTCAGCGTTTCGTGCCTGCCTCTGCCGTGAGGCTGATGGCACACGAAGAGGATCCAGCCAACAAAGACCAGAAACCTCGCACCGAAAGCTCTAGCAGTAGTAGTAGCAGCAGCAGCGGCAGCCAGGATGAAGTGGATTCTGCCCCAGTAGCTGACATTGGTCATCCAACCACGATCATGAAAAGACAGGAACAGATAGAAACTCAGTAAGAGATTTGAATCACAATTTGTTATTAGTCAATAGCCAAGTCATCTAAAAAGTCAAAACTAGGCAGTGGTTTATCTATGGAAATTTGCATTAATAATTTAGCTACTAGATAATGTGTTATATGTGAAAATCTTTGTTTAATTTTCATTTTCAATTTACAACCAGGTACAAGAGACTTCAGATGTGTGGCACTAATCGAACTGCGGCTTTGGAAAGATCATGTCGTCGTCACGCTCTGTTGAGAGAGTGCGATGATCTGCACAAATGGATGGAGCTCAAGCAAGAGGAAGCGGCCAAGCAACAGGAGGAAGAGCTCGGCAAGAAGGACGACGAACAGGATGACGGTGGGTTGGAGCTTGTGGAAAAGCAGCAGAAAAAGTTAGATGAATTTCAGAAGGTTCGAAGTTTTTTGTTGTTGCTGAAGTTGATGTTAGCTTCAATAATTTATTTTATTTAATATTATTTATTTACTGGAGAATTTTGAGTTTAGGAACTGAAGGCACGCGAAAAGAGGATGGAGGAACTCAATGCCGAGGCAGCCACGCTTAAATCAGAGAGCTCTTCTGATGATGAAGGTTCAGCGGATGAGGGTGACCCTGACAAGATAGTTGCCACAAAAGTCAAGGTGGTTTTTTAAATATCATTATATTTTTATGTTGAAATTAAAAAGCGTAGTTTTATTTGTTTTTGGTATTAATATTCTTCCCTCTGAATGAGCCTCAGAACCTAAATTTTGTATAAATTTTAAAACTTCAGGATAAATACTGATTATTATGAATAACCAATATGAAAAAATTATTTTAATTTTTCAAGCCGCTACTCGCAACACAGTTGGGATACCAGGTTTGTTTATGCTTTTCCAACTCAAAATGAGCCAGTAACACACAGTTTTCATTCATGTATGCATGTTATGGACCTTTACTATTCCTTTTATAAACTGTCCATGTTCAAGCTGTCAGTTTCACATATGCAGTTATATCAATACTGCCTTGAGTTTACTTTTAGTCAAGTAAAATTATTTTGTACATTTTTTTACCACTCTCTTACCGGACCAGCGGACCATTACCGTTCACAAATGGAAGGTATATTCTGTTCTATAAATTGGTGTCGATTGTCCTAGGCCTTGAACTTGTATGTCGCTATAATAGATTAACAAAAACGGTGTCATAGGATTAAACCTTAGGTCTTAGGGGATCTAGGAATTTTGCATAATTAAAGTTTATGTAGCTTATGTAAACTGCTAAAATTTAAAAGACAGCTTGCTTTTTTATTGACAAAAACTGTTATGTGCAAGTTTGGTGCATTTTCTCGTCATCTAAAATGAAATTTCAACCTGCATGCAAGAAAAAAAGTGCATTTTTAGTATGTTATGTAATAATTAATTAAATAAACCCATCAACGCTCTAATAAGATCGTCACAAACAACAGCTGTGAGCTTGCCAAATATCTGCTTGTTCTAGTGCATATTTGCCTGATGCATCGCTTTGGGTTTGTTGTCAACTGAAGTTATTATTCTAAACTATGTTTGGGATAGTTTGTCTGTATTGGATTCCATTTTTGTTTGGTGGCAAAACGAAGATATTATTCATGCCTGTATGTCGAGTGTCTACCACCCTTTATATTGAAACGGTAATTAATAGTTGTGTGTCTTTGTAATCTACAGGAATTGAATGCTCAATGGAGTGCTTTACATGATCTTGTGAGCCAGAGAAATACTAGTCTTGGCTCTGCCCATCAGGTTCAAAGATTTTTCAGGTATAATTGAAGACACATAATACATATGAATGGTCCACCAGAAGTTTTATCAACAGCATTGCAACATTTTTTTCAAATTTTCATTACAGAGATGCAGATGAAACAAAAGAATGGATTGATGAAAAAAGCCAGGCTCTTAGTAGTGATAACATTGGTACTGATTTACCTTCTGTGCAGGTACTGAACAGTTTTCAATGTCACTTTAATAAAAGTAGGCCAACATACATATGGTAGTCTGAAAATTTCAAACACTATTGTATTATAGGCACTGCAACGTAAACATGAAGGGCTTGAGAGAGACTTGGCTGCACTTGGTGACCGAGTGCATAGTTTGGATTTGGACGCATCAAAGTTGATTGAACAACATCCCAATCAAGGGGAAGCAATACAGAACAAGAGAACAGAAATTAACCAAGAATGGAACGAATTGGTTGCCAAGGTATTGCACGTATTTCTTTTAAATGAATTTGCATTTATAAAAATTGTAAATACCATTATTATCATCTTTTACTATGTATTTGTCAGGCTGACCATAGAAAAAGGTCTCTGTCTGACTCCTACGAACTGCAACGCTTCTTGGCCGACAGAAGAGAACTGCAACGCTGGCTCCGTCACATGCATGCACTTGTTTCATCGCAGGAAGTCGGTGATGACCTTGCAGCTGCAGAAACTTTACTGGAAAGAATGCAGGTATAAATATATCAAACTATAGCATTCAAATTTAAATGTACTATTTCGAACCATAACTGCTTTCAAGGAACACCGTGCAGAAATGGACGCTAGGGCACCCGCATTCCATGCTTTTGAACAACAGGCAGATGCTCTCGTACGATCCGAACATTTTGCTGCCGCGGAAGTGGATGCCGCTGTGCAGGAAACATCACGTGATAGAGAAGAGCTGGAAAAGTACAGAAATTTTAATGTCCTCACTAATAAAAATCTTATATTACTTTATACAATTTTATTTTCAGGGCTTGGGCTGCTAGAAGAATTTTGCTTGAACAGTGCCTGCAATACTATTCATTTTTGAGAGATTGTGAAAATGCAGAAGGTTGGATGCAGGCAAGAGAGGATTTCTTGGCCAGTGAGGAAGCAGGTGATGATCTTCTTCTGTCCAGCTATGAACCTAGATACACTAGTTACACATTCATTATCATTTATCTATTCAAAATTCTTCAGTCTTCTTCATCACTATGGAGACAGATTATTAACTTCTTCATCTTGCTTCAGCCATTCCAGTGAATTTTATTCCAATTTCATTTTGCAGGAGATTCTCTGGATTCGGTAGAATCCCTGATCAAGAAGCATGAGGACTTCGACAGAGCCATTGGTCTTCAGGAAGACAAGATGATGGCCCTCCAGGCATCGGCAGAAAAACTTCAGAAGGAGGAACCGACGCATTATGCATCCGATCTTATCAAGGAAAAGGCTGAAGAAGTGCAAGACAGGTCTGATTCAATTTTTATTTATTTTTAAAACCAATAAGTTTTGTATAGACAGAAAGTATGGTTGCTACATAATTTTTTGCCAACTGAAAGAGTCCCGTATTTATTATTATATCAGGTGGCTGAAACTGAAAGCCGCCTTGATAGATAAGAGATCTCGCCTCGGCGAAACCCAAACACTGCAGCAATTCAGCCGAGACGCGAACGAAATCGAGGCGTGGATGGCAGGAAAACTCCAGACTGCCACGGATGACAGTTACAAAGATCCCACGAATATCCAGGTTTCATTTCATCTCATTTTTAGTTATCTAAGTGTTGTCATTCCTTAACCTATGGAAGAATGACTACATTTTTATATGTTGAAAGATTTTTCTCCTATTTCTGGAATCCTGTATTATTAGATGGCTGTTTTAGTCAAATAAAGTTCATAAAACCTTCAAGGTTCTGTAGTGCAAGGCTAAATATAAAAGTCTTTCGTCAGATTTGATGGTTTTTATTTTTTATATAACTTGCAGTAATGACTTAAACTTCCATAATCCCTTACATATACACTTGTTGGCTGATGATCCCTGCATGGAAAACAATTCATATGGAGTTATTGTATTCCTTTTATATTCTCGAGACATATTATATCTATAATATATCAAACTATTAGGTATGTTCGCAACCATCAAAATATTACTTTATCAGTGAGCATTTTTTATTTTTGTACGTTTGTCATCTTCATTTTACTCATCATGGTTTCATTGTAACAGGAACGTCTTGACGACAGGGTACAGTATAGCAGCTTACAAAAATAATTCTAACTCGCATACACTCCTATTTCTAATACAGTCATCCACTCAAAATAATTCTGTTTTTTCACTCAACCTCATCACAGTTTGAAATTTGTTAAAGAATTTATCACTAAGGCAGCGATTTGCCTAACACCGAATTTCATTTACTAAATTTGAACAATCAATGCTTTAGTGTTCAATAGGATTTCTGGTCTACAATTTTTATGCAGCCATTCAAAATCTGTGTTAAAAATATGTTTTATCTTTATTTTAAGAATTCATCACCTTTCAACTTAATTATTTCATCCTCACCCTGCACATAAATAAGTCATCGCTCATTTCGTGCTGCTTATATCCATCCATCTTCACTTATTCCTGTCATTGCTCCACATTCCTGACCTAGTCAGCAATTAATTAACTTCACTCTAATAATTTCTAACCAAGTTCAGCTGTACATTTGTTCAATTCGCTAGTTAGATAAGCTAAAACTAGAGCTGTAGTTCCCAAATTTTTTTAAGGGCTGCTGTCCCCTCCCCCTAATTGATCCGTAGTTGCCCAGTATATAATTATACACATAGTGTTTAGAAATTCGTAGCTAGGCCTGATGCAATAAAACTGGTTGTATGATATAATGTAAATCATAGTCAATGAATATACAGTAGATTTCAAACCAAAGAGAACTTGTTCACTGGGACAAATCTTAAATTATGAATTGTAAAAACACAAAACTAAATATTCTGTGGTATATGATTTCACTTTGGAGATTTTTTTTACCACTGCCCACCAAGAACTATATCTCCATCTAAATTAGAGCGATACTCATGGAATATTATTCTATTTTCCTATATTAGAGTAAGCATCAGAAGCATCTAGCTTTCGAGGCCGAACTCGATGCCAACGAAGACAGGGTCCAGGGAGTTGTTAATGTCGGCCGTCAACTGATTGAATCTCATCAGTGTGCTGGATCAGAAGATGCTGTGAAAGTTCGTATTGTTTGTCTTTCATCAAACTCTTACTGGTAGCGGTGAACAATCTGCAACGGTTAATTTTGCAGGATCGTATCGAGGCTCTCGCCGATCAATGGGAAGATCTCCGTGAAAAATCTGCCCAGAAAGCTCTCAAACTGAAGGAAGCCAATCAGCAACAGAACTTCATAACTGCAGTAAAAGACATGGAGTTCTGGATGTCTGAGGTAGATTTCTAAAAGAAGGCGATAATTGGCTTATTTAATGGGGAACCACACAATTTCCTACAACAAATGTTTTGTAAAATAATTATGAGGAAATTTCCATTTAAGAAATAGTTCGTTAATTTGATTCTGTAGGAAATTCATTTAATGAGAATAGAGCATACTGCGAACCATTTACTTCTATTCGTTAGGTAGAAGCAGTGTTAGCATCCGAAGACTTGGGTAAGGATGTTCCTTCCGTGGACAACCTTTTGAAGAAACAACAGTTGATCGAAGCTGACGTCGCTGCTCATGAGGAACGAGTTCAAGAACTAACCAAGCAAGCGGACACTCTGCTCGCTAATGCTAAAACTTCGGATGCTCTCGATCCAGCGACAGTGGAGCTCAAAAAGAACGAGATAAACAATCGGTGAGATATCATCTGTTATCTTCCGATTATTATCAATCACTGACAGATAATATTTATTATCAGTAGATTTCTATAGATTTGGTCATGAAATTATATTATTTCAGGATGTGATTTTGTGGGTATAATTTATTGACAAATAATGACTCAACAGTCCTGGTTACAAATCACCAGTTGTAAGAATTTGGATTGCTATGAAATACTAGGAATCTGTTTTGATAGATTTTCAAGCATCAAAGATATGATTCGAAAACGACGTGCACAGTTGCAAGAATCCCACCTGGTTCATCAGTTTTATCGAGATGTTGCCGACGAAGAAGCTTGGATTAAGTAAGATCTAGAAGTTTGTTTTAATAATGTTTATTGTAAGGAAACAACTTGACATATTAAAAGGGAAAAAGTTAATGACAAAATTATACATAGCAAAATCTATTTATTGAAATGAGCTATATTGTCTATCTACTATAGGTCAGTTATTTTGAAAAGTGGCTTGCACATTATTCAACTTATGGGCAGCACATTTATTCGCTATAAGTGTAGTTCAAACACAGAATTTGTAGTTCAAAGTCTGGAATGTTCGATGTTAGGGTCGTTCAAAGTACTAGACACCACTGTGTAGTATAGATAATAAATTACAAACTCTGATAAAACTAGGCAACTAACAACGATATGTGAATTTTGAAATGATTAATGATTTCTTCTTTAGTGAAAAGAAACTCCAAGTTGGCAGCGAGGATTGTGGAAGAGATCTGATCAGCGTTAGCAACTTGAGGAAGAAGCACAAACGTATAGAAGCTGAAATAACTGCTCACAAACCCAATATCACAAGAATCCAGGTACAATAAATAAATAATATGGGTTACAATATCAGTTTTCCAAATAAGAAAATTATTTTGAAAATAATCACCGTTCTAGGAGACCGGAGAGAAGATGAAAGAAATTGAATCTCAGAAAGAAGAGGTGGAAGAGAAATTAGAATCTTTGAACAACAACTGGAATCAATTGAAACAGCTTGTCGAACAGCGTCACACAAGACTTGATCAAGCACGCTCATATCAGCAGTTCAGGTATGTTGGATTTCTACTTGGCTACAATTGGATTGGTTTTCGGGGTAGTCAAAGGACAATTCATCTGAAGGCAGTTTTGCTGTATCTTGCAATAGTAAAATAGGATAATCAATTTTATGTTCTCAAAATCTGAATCGCAATACTAAGTAATATAGTGGGTTTGTAATGCTATAATGCTTCATTTCTATTGTTAAAACTTCATAGAACCGACTGCGAAGAGGAGATGAGTTGGATAAATGAAAAACTCGGTGTTCTCGCTAATCGCGAACTCCCTAACACCCTCGCTTCTGCTCAGAGTCTATTGAAGAAGCACGAAGCGTTTGAAACTGATATGGCCGTGCATCAGGATCGTGTTGGTGATGTTCGAAAAGAAGGAGAGAAGCTATTAGATGTGGTAAATAAATAGCGTATCGTTAAGTTATAGAAGTTGTGTTAGTGACAGAAATGAACTTAATACTTGTGTGTTATTCATCACAAGAAATTTCCTTATTCTAATTGTATAATGCAAAAACTGATATTCTTCTGCGCATTTCCAGGATAATCCTGAAAAGGATCAAATCAAAGAGAACCTCGAAGATCTTGATGAAAAGCAGAAGAAATTGGAGGAAGCTGCTGCGGACAGACGAGCGAAGTTGCAGGAGACTGCTGCGTTCGTACAGTTCAATTGGAAGGTGCGTTTTTCGAAAAGGGCCAAAAAATTATTAATACTCAACTTACAGCTATTTTTGCCTTTTAGACCGATGTTGTCGAAGCATGGATAGCTGGAAGAGAAAAATTCCTCAAGTCTGATGACGTCGGACGTGATATCACATCTGTACAAGCATTGCTAACCAAACAGGTTTGTTTCATATTTGAAAAGCACTTTGATGATCTAGAAGAAATGATAGTATAAGTAATTTATATTATAGATTAAATCTTTTTTTTGAATGTAATATCTGCATGCTATGTATGCTTTTAACCTGGTCTTATGCCATTTTTCTCAGAAGAAAATTTGTGTGGTCAATTAGTACTACAAGCTGTACTGAACTAAATATGCTGATGAATATTTTCATTTGTGGCTTACTTCTCCCAAGCAAGTTCATATTTTGAAAGATTATATCTATCTAGGAAACTTTCGATGCGGGACTTGCAGCTTTCGAGCAAGAAGGAATCACGAACATCACGAATCTCAGAGATCAACTCACAGCGGCAAAACATGCTCAGTCAGATGACATAGAGAAAAGACATCGTACTTTAATGAAGAGGTAATAGTGGAACCGCTTAAAAATAGACCAATTAGTATAAACTCGAAGGATTATTACAAATATCTATTAATTAGGTGGGGAGATCTGGTTAAGACGTCGGCCGATCGCAAATCATGCTTGCTGGAGTCCCAGAAAAAATTGCGGGATGTGGACGACTTATTTTTGCACTTTGCAAAAAGGGCATCTACATTCAACTCATGGTTTGAGAATGTTGAGGAAGATCTCACAGATCCGGTCAGATGTAACTCGATTGAGCAAATCAAGGTTCGTTAAAGTTGTTTCTTCTGCGAATTATTCAAATATGGCTGCTAATTCGTGATCGTGTATATTATACTTCATTTCATATATAGAGTACATATACAGTGTACAGAGTAAATTCCCAATTCAGTAATCCTCCTTTGACTGAATTTCCTCCTCTGGGAGCTAAAGGCTTCACCGGTCAAAACTACTTTATATTTGATAGGCCCTGATTGCCGATCACCAGCAGTTCCGTAAATCTCTTAGCACTGCCGAAAAAGAATTGGATAGCCTGCAAGAATTGGACAAGAAGCTTTCCGACCTAACAAACACCACACCGCCCCCTAATCCATACACCTGGTTCACCGCTTCGGCCCTTAACGGAATGTGGCGTGACATCCAGCGTCTTACTGGTGAACGAGACAATGACCTTGCAAAGGAGATGGAGAGACAAGAAGACAACGACAAGCTGAGAATTAAGTTCGCCACGCGGGCAAACGAATACCACAAGTGGCTCACACAGACTCGGTAAGAAATTACAGAAATTTGTAGGTTAAATTTACAATTTCATCTTGAGTTACCATAATTCATGAACTGATGACTTATGCATCACATCATTTCAGCTACTTTGTCAAGTAAAAATTCAAAAAGTCAGCACAAACTATCTTACCCATTTGATATAATATATATAACATCGCTAAATTCTGTGATTTTCTTTTTGGCTGCTTTCGTTAGGACGCAGCTGCTGGATGGGTAAAAAGTTATATTCAACATTGTTGCATTACTGTCAACAATTTGTATTAGATATTGTCAAGTGCAACAGTTCACTTCCTGACTAAAAACTGCAGTATTACATTCAAATGTTGTTTTTAATTTTGCTACAGGGCAAGTATGGTCGAAGAGTCTGGCACTCTGGAGTCACAACTCGAGGCAACCAAAAATAAATCAAAGGAAGTGAAAGATGCAAGGGTAAGTGGAACTCTGACTTCAGGTTGAAATCAGTTTACTCTCACCAGTCATAAATATCACACTCAAAAATTATTTGAGTATATGACATTGCTTGAAGCCGCAATAATGTTTACATGAATGATGAAAATTTAGACACAACTGGAAAAAATTGAAGAGCTTGGAAGCATACTGGAAGAAGCTTTGATCTTGGACAACAGACATACCGAGCATTCGACCGTTGGACTTGCGCAACAGTGGGACCAATTAGATCAACTTGGAATGAGAATGCAGCATAATCTTGAGCAGCAGATTCAAGCCAGGTATCTCTTTGTTTCAAATCCAATCTAAATTTTCAGCCTCAGTTACTCACTAAATGATTATTTTCTTCATAGAAACATGACCGGTGTAAGTGAGGAAGCTCTTAAAGAATTCTCGATGATGTTCAAGCACTTCGACAAGGATAAAACAGGACGTCTCGAACATCACGAATTCAAGTCGTGTCTTCGTTCCCTCGGTTATGATCTTCCTATGGTGGAAGAGGGAGAAGATGATCCTGAATTCCAAGCTATACTGGATCAGGTGGATCCTAACAGGTGTGTTAAAGCAACTATTTAATTGTCGCCTTGTGATGATTGGAAGTATTGAAAGCTGAAGCTAAAAATAGCCCATATGTGGAGTATTGGACCTATATAGTGTTGCAAACATGAATATGATAATGGAATATGGCACAATGTGTTAATTAAAAATGAATAACACTATTTCCTGAACCAAATATTGGATACATGTTGATCTACCAATTAATGATAGGTGAATATTATTATTAATATATTTATTTAACCTTGTAAATTTCTGTTGCAGAGATGGAGTCGTATCCCTGCAGGAGTATATGGGGTTTATGATCAGTAGAGAGACTGAGAATGTGAAGTCATTGCAAGAAGTGGAGAGTGCATTTGCTGCTCTTAGTTCTGAAGAAAAACCTTATGTTACAAAACAGGAGTTGTATCAGGTAAGAGACATTTATTGGCAACACATATCAGCTGTAAGGTAATTTCTTATATCTAGTCACCAGTTTTTTTGACCGTGACTTGGTTCCTTGCTCGCAAAACCCTATGATTACTATATAATGTGTCATATCTCATTTCAAATGCATTATGTTATAGAATCTGTCTCCTGATCAGGCTGAGTATTGCATTAGTCGTATGCCTCCATATGTCGACTCCCATGGCATTGAAATTCTCAACGCTTACGATTACGCCGCGTTCACTAAGGAGCTGTTTATGAATTAATTTTAACGTCGGTTCCTTTATGGTTTTCGTCGCAGATGTAGTGATAATCCTAGCTTGTCTAAATAGTCGTAGCTATGTAATCTACCAGTAATTGTTTATCAGCTTTGTAACCTCTCATTGTAATCTGGAATAAACAAGTAGATGTAGTGAACTCGAAGGATTTTTTTTCAAGTATAAACTTTATTAGAAATATTAGGGCATTCACCTTGGGGCTCCTTTATGATTTTTCCGAGGTTAACCTAAATCAATCGACCCAATTTTCTCAGGGAATGTTGGTTTATGTATTGCATCTCATATGTGCTAATTTTAACGTGAGTGGATCATTAGAAGTTCAATTGTAAGCGATGATTGTACTTTGCCATCTAGCGGCTGGAAGTTTTCACTTCACTTGAAGGTTATTCATGATCCAACAACGACATCTAGCGGTCTGAAATTTTCTACTTCACCTAATGCTTACAAATGAACTTCTAATGATCCAATCACGCTGAAATTAGTTTGCTGTGCATATGGCATATATGTATAGATTCGTTATGAAATTTTACATTCATTGATGTGTCATATATAGTGGGACGGCAATTGGTCCGCGAGTTATTAGGGGTTGTTCAACGCGGGGTCACTCGATATGGCCGACCCGATATAGGTATTCGAGTTTCGAAATAGATTTTTTCGGTGTTAACCTGAATCGATTGACCCAATTTTCTCGGGGAATGTTGCTATATGTATTACGTTTCATATGTGCTAATTTCAGCGTAATTGGATTATTAGAAGTTCATTCATGAGCGTTAGTTGATGTGAAAGCTTCCAACCGCTAGATGTCGCTGTTTAATCATTTCTAACCGTTAAGTTAAGTAAAAATTTCCAACCGCTAGATGTCGCTGTTTGATCATTTCTAACCGTTAAGTTAAGTAAAAATTTCCAACCGCTAGATGTCACTGTTTGATCATTTATAACAGTTATGCGAAGTAAATATTTCCAACCGCTAGATGTCACTGTTGGATCATTTATAACCGATAAGTGAAGTAAAAACTTCCAACCGCTAGATGGCAAAGTACAATCAACGATTATAAATGAACTTCTAATGATCCAATCACGCTAAAAGTAGCACATATGATACGCAATACACAAACTAACATTCTGTGATCATTAGAAGTTCATTTACAAGCGTTTATAGACCAGTAACCTGGGACCGATTCATTTTAACTTCAATAAACCGGCGGCTAGAGACTCCAGTGGCTCACGTTCCCCAGGTTTAAAGAAGGCGACGCCCGCGGGCCGTAGTTTAGTGACCCCTGCTGTAAATCAATGGAAGTATTTTAACTTCCATTGAGTTTACCAAGCAACGACTTCTTGGTTATACACCAATACACTGAATCGATTGAAATTGCAGGGATTCATTTAATTAAAGATCATGAATAGAATGATAACAGAAAGAAAAATAACATTTTTTTATGTCTGGCTGTTTGTAAAACTCTCATAACATATACTAATATTCCCTCTGAAATTAAGTAGAAATTCGATGTTGTATTACACATGTGAATTATCATCATCATATTGGCAGTGGTTCCCGGACAGGAATATCTAAAATGACGTCTTCATCTGGTTGACAACTGCAAAAAAATATAAATATAATGTTTGTATTGAAATATACTGCCCCGATCTGAACTGTCTTGCAGGTCATACATTGTATTTCGAAAATAACACTCAGCAAAAACGAACGTCCTTGTTCTAGCTTGCGGCATCCTCCGCAATTCATCTATTTCACTTTGGAGAATGATAATTTCTTTTTCAAGACAATTAATTTCCTAATATACAAAATTCAGAGAAATGAGTTAAATGACATGAAATGTATTTCATATTTAGAATTTTATTTAACTTACCTCCTTACGTTCTTTAATTTCGTGTTCAATAACAGTGTTATGCCATGCGAGATGTTGCAAACCAGGAGGAACCATCGATTGGAAGGCATCGTCTGCCACATTGTTCAAAATATCTCTCATCATCTTTTCCCTTTTACACAGCAATTTTATCCGTTGATCGGAGATTATTCGGATTAAATCCATTTCTTCTATCTGTGTGAATTTATTATTACCAAATTTGTATCTTCCACGCACCATTTCGTGACGTATAAAACTTACGTTTTGATCTGCTGAGAGATCAGCTACGTTATCCTGAAGTTTTGATATTTGCATCGCCTTCACTGGATAATCCTTGTCTTTATACGTTAATAGTACCTGTGCGTAAGTGTCATTCCGTAACAATTCATAAGAGTATGATTGAATTAATAAGTATACCTGAAGGTCTTGCTGAAGATCTCGCAATTGGTTATCCAATGTCTTAACTTCTTGCTTTAATTCTTCCGTTTAAGAAACCAGTTAATATTAGAAATTACTAGTACAAAACGACGATTAATTACGATTATGTAGATTTAAAACTTTGTACGACTTTACTTTCAGTTTCTTCCGAGAGCTGCTCCTGTGAAAATTGCACTTGGTTTGCCATTTGCGATCTCGTTTCGACATGTTGGCTTCTGATTGTCTTAGAAACGCTGCAGTACCTTTCATAGCTCTCCAGAAGCTCGGTAACGGCACGTTGAGTGCAGGAAAACGAATTTTCTGTTTCACTTTTGAGTTCTTTATTTTTAGATTCGAGATTTTCGTATAACTGTCTGAATACAAGGAAAATAACGGATTTCTATTTGGGCGTACATCTTCTTTAGTCAACTAAACGGTGAAGAGCTTATATTGGAATCAAACTAGGTACAATCGTAAATAAACTTACTTGTATTGATTTAAAGATTTCCCTGCAGCGCGAATTTGATAATTTAGTATTGATACACGCTCTTTTGTTTCAGCCTCTATAGCGGGATCGACAGGAGGAGGTTTCCTGTCACGTAAATGTAAACATAGAGAAGAACAACTGGTACCACTAGCGCCTGTGAAATCAACATGAAATTTACTAATGAGGTATACTTCAGCATTAAAAAAATATAGTATATATTAGCTTCGGTATTTCGTACTTCTTCAGTAACTAAGAACCTTAACTATTTGCTTTAAGAAGATCAATCAATGAATCCATTTTCTTATCTTTCTGGTCGTTCCTCGACTTCTCAAGTTGGCTGAACAACGTTTCAAGATGTTAGAACTAGACTCTGATAAATGTCGATCTTGGAAGTTGGGTTCCTGAGAGTTTTCTAAATACCCAACGCACAAAATTACGTAAATTTCCATATTTCGAAATCGGTCTCTGAATCTGCATTTGCTGTCATAAACTTACACGGCTGACCTCGTTATCGTTAGATTGTACTTTAATACACTTCCTGTTCACGTAGGCAGTCTAATATACTTTGGAATGAACATAACGGTATTTTTACAAGCTATTCTGCGTTCTATCAACATATACTGTCTACATGAACTTACTTCCTGACTTCGTGCATATTAGGTGGCACTTTATTGCACTTACTGTTCACGTAGGCAAGTAATGATATAATTTGAAATGAAACAGAATGAATGGTACCTGTCACAGGTCTCGATACTTTCTTTGGAGTTTTTTTGATGCTTTTAGCTACCGCTAGTGACGGTTGTGGCTTCGGAAAGGATATCCTTTGCCATTGTGAATAATCCTGCGAAAGTACAAGTGGTTACTCACTAAATATCAGAACAATGTTGACCGTGAGGTAAATAATGTTATTTTACGGGTCAAGCAAAAAACGCTAATTGTCTTGTCACAGTTAATTTTCTACTGTCCAAACACAAGACATCATATACAATAAGTTTTGAGCAAAACAAATCACTGTTAGCATATTGAAATATATTAAGTCTCCCACTCAGTAAAATACCTGAAATTCAGCGGATAGTTTGCTCTCTAATGATTTTATAATATCGGCTTGAATTTCTTCCTGAGTTTTGAAGTAACGGCCCATCGCAGCTCGTCCCCACTGCGATTCATCTCTTTGGGGAAGGTTTAGCGGCATTGTTCTTTAAGAATATACCTAGGAACATCTGGATATATATCAATTCCATACAAGCTATACGATATCCTTACACTGGGGCTTATCAACAAGGTTCCTAATCCTTACCAAGCGATCCTTCTACGTATTAATAGGGCTTGCTGACGGCGACTTATGATACGAACTCAGATAATAGCTATCTGTTGATCTGGTATTTACTTAATTTCATTTATTTATGATCATTTACGCTCGTAAATTAATATATACTTGTCTGAATACATCTGATAGAAATTCAGTTCATAAGAAATCGGCACACCGAACTCGCTACTTGTCACCGTAACCAGGCAACGAGAAGCACGAGAATTCGAGAGTGCGGTCATGCGTGTAATAGATTACGTCAGGGTCAGCTGGGTTTGTTTCCTTTCCCCTTTTTTTCTATTTTAAGTTTCCGAACAGACTTTGACAGCGGTAAGTAAACTCTAAAGTCCGTTTTCCAGGAGAATTTAGTAAAATCCGTAGATAATCTAGCTCAGAACCTAGTGGTAAGTGGGTGATATTAAAAGAAACTCAGTCAATTCACGATTTTCGCGATAAAATCATTGGACCGATGGATTCAATGGGAATCTAAGATTCACTTTTCCGCGTAGTCGTCACGGTTTATTGCATCTCCGCACTGTACTTTACGCTATAAAGCAGAAATGAATATTCTTCAAATAGACCCTGGTATTCTAGGGGTTGCGAATGGAAAATTACTAGACAGCAGAACCACAGCTGTCGAGCATGCTAGATAGAGATAGATAAGTCTATTGCGTAACACTTAACGTGTTCCGTATTTGCGTTTAAGTAATGACGGTGCAGAATTCAACTGAGGCCAAAATTATTTGCTCAGTGTTTGTATATATTAGATACCATGTATATATTGCGGTCACTGAGTAAAGCAAAACATCCGTTTCAGTTTCAAAGTAGTAGCTGATGAGAGAGCATAACATTGCCAAATTATGCTAGACTGCAGCAGCAGACTGCCTTTGAACCTTGTAAAAAATATTGAGTGAGTGAGTGAAGTCATTCAGTGGAATTAATTCGGTCCTGGGTATGAAGTGCGGTCAGAAAACCCGGTTATGTTTCGGTTTGGTTATGGCCGATTTCTGATTGGTTTAGTAATAATAATGAGAAAGGAAAAGTTTCCAGAAATATCGTTCCTGAATTATACCTTTTTAGTTATTGAATTCTGTGATCGTAAACGATAATGTTTTGGAACTTTTTCAACAACAGTTGATATGAAGGCACTTTCAAAATTAATACCGTCTCTTGTTAGCAAGTTTACAAGCAATGACGGTGCTCAGCTGATGAAAACATTGCTTACTGATTCAAAATCTGTTACTTCCGCTGTGGTTAAGGTGCGATCCAACCATGACAAAAGTATCAACAGGACTATATCGAGTGAAACTGCTCAGTTGAAGGACGAGGTCTCTCCTTCGAGCAATTTTAAAGGAAGTAATTTCGAATTTCCATGCTTGAATCGAAGGTAGATCCTGTCACGTGTGCTTGAACTGGATCTATAAATGTGCTATGTTTTAATTTCTATCCCTCCATCCAGGTTTGTTGAGGGCCCAGAACCAGCGTATCAAGAAATAAAAGATGGTTATAATTTATTTCACCATAACCAACCCTTCCACTTTTACTACAATGAATGTGTGATTCCAGAGCTACAGGTAGCATACGAAACCTGGGGCGAGTTGAATTCGTCGAAGAGTAACGCGGTCGTCATCTTTACAGGGCTCTCAGCCAGTTCCCATGCCAAAAGTCATGAGGTAGCTTGAAATTTAGTATAAAAATAATTCCATGAATCTTATTATGAAATGTTGTTTCTGCTCAGAAAAACAGATCGGCCGGGTGGTGGGAAAAATTTATTGGTCCTGGCTGCGCCATTGATACTGACAAATTTTTTGTTATTTGTGCCAATCATATAGGAGGATGCTATGGTACAACGTAAGTTTTCTATTTTCTGTATAGACTTTTCTGTTTTATATATAACAAATTACTTCTTGCCATCTACTATATGACTCATGGAAACCTGAGTTTTGTTTGTCTTATGACATATTCATGTGTGTATGCTCAAAGCTAATGTTTACCAAGCCGTCAACACTAGAAGTTTAAGTGGTCGATAAAGCCTTTGATCCTGGCTAGTGTAATGAACCAATGCTAAGTGGTGCTAGAACATTTAACTATATTCAATAGATAGCCTCTTTTCTCAACTATATTTATTTATATGTATGTCTGTTAATGCATGCCCATACTGTTAGTGTTAATTATAAGGTAACATTTTCAGAAAAGCAGGGTTGGTATTAGGATCTGGACTTCGGACAGTTGAAGTAGGACCTCATCCCTAGTGATACTGTAAACTTTTCATGCAATCTATCCATAAAGTAAATTGATTCTATTCATTGTATTTTGAATATTATTATCTCATAATCATTTTTCAGCGGACCGTCATCAATCAATCCAACAACTGGTAAACATTATGGAAGTCACTTTCCTATTATAAGTGTAAAAGATATGGTGGATGTACACATTCCTCTCTTGGACGAGTTGGGAATATCAAAGGTACATTTTAGTATACTCTTTATTGCGATTTCAAGGATATGGACATAGCATTTATCAATGGAACTGACTGATTTAGTTATATGCTGCAGTTGGGTCTTCATTAGGTGGTATGTGTTCTTTGACATTTGCAGCATTGTATCCTGACAAAGTTAATCGGTAAGGAGAAGTGCTTAATGAAAGAAAAGATAAACGTTCATCAAACCCTGTAAATTTTCCTTATTCCTTATTTATTTCTTGCAGAATGGTTAGCATCTCCGCCTGTGCAAAATCCTCACCTACCTCAATCGCACTTCGATATTTGCAACGGCGAAGCATCATGGAAGATGCTAACTGGAACTTGGGGCATTATTATGAAGGGGAGTATCCCCTACGAGGGATGAAACTTGCCAGGTACAATATTTACATACTCTAAAAATCTGCTTTGTTTGACTGTTCTCTTTTTACCCGTTAATATATATCTTTTGTAGGGAAATAGCTACCTTGACATACAGAAGCGGGCCAGAATGGAGGCAACGATTTGGTCGGACCAGGATACCTGGAGCTGACATTTCACTTTGTCCCACGTTTGAAATCGAACAATATATAGAGTATCAAGGATTGTCTTTCAGTACAAAATACGATCCCAATTCATTGTTATACATCTCAAAGGTAGAAGGGTTTGTTTATGATTATTTACTTCCAGTTGTGAAATATTGAAGACTTAATTTCAACTCCATCCTTTTTTTGCATCAAGGGTATGGATCTTTTTGATCTGGATGAATATTTTCCACAACAAGAAGGAGGTTTATCCAATGTGCAATGTGCAAGTTTAATAATGGGAGCCAAAACAGATTTGTTATTCCCGATATGGCAACAAAGGGAACTGGCTGAACAACTTTCTCAATTTGGTAATATTTTTCTTCATTGTGAGTTACCAGAATTAATAAAAGAGCCTGAAACTAGTCAAGATTTGAATCTAGAAATCGAATAAACTGTTATTAGCATATATACTTACACAATTTTATTCACAGGAAACAACCAGGTTACTTTTTATGAGCTAAATTCAATTTTTGGCCACGACACTTTTCTTCTTGACCTAAATTCGGTCGGAACAGGCTTAAAGGGATTTCTTGAAACTGGTACGGCAACTTGGTGAAAAAAATATGCATGCCTTTTTGTAGAAATTTTTAATTCTGAATCAATAATCCTTACCAATTACATTGTAGAATAATTTCATCACATCAATGGTGGCAAATCAGCAAAGATATCTCTTGACACTTCTTTTATTACATATCAGCACTTCAGACACATTCTATAACTTACTATTGTAAACTTTTATGTAAAAATATTTCTTTGCTTCGAAAGATAACCTCAGACTGGTTGTGATACTCTCGTGTGTTGCAAATTTACATTCCCTCAATATTTACTAGATACAACGTTTTATAAACATAGGAGATTGCAAAGTTATTCAATGTACTGGTAGTTTCTTATAGTTTAATTATCGTGCAAAGTTCCAATCAAAGTACCGGTAATTATATAAATCCTTCAAGCCTGAGAGATATTTTGTTTTTTAGTTCGAAATTTAACCAGATATGCAGATTTTTTTGTATTATATCCCGTTTAGGTCGAAGCAGTAAAAAATAGCAATATTATGTGTTTGATTAAGATTTCGAGAACGATTTTTTTATTGTATTGAAGTTTCACTTGTATCTAATCATAATTTTTTAATTCCATATGATAATAGGTAAACTAATCCTAATTTTATTATACTGTACTATACTATACTACAGTTATTGTAATTATTAAAAAATACAACAAATTGTAAAGTCGATGCTGACGATCCTTTATCTAAAACTGTTCGGACTGGACATATTTATGAATTTGGGTTGGATTTCGTAATACTGTAGTAATACAGTATATACATGAACCATATATCCTGAAATAAGCGGGTCCAATGAACGACCCTTAACTTGCTGAGGCAAGTCTGACTGGTAGGAGCGCTGAGACACAACTGACCTTATAAACCTTTTTGGTGAGGGTCTCCATGAAAAACTACTTAGTTTTGGAATAAAAGCTATGACCCCTTGGTTCTATGACTTGATGTCTCAATTTTGTAATGTCATCTGTATCATATATTGATCCTACAACATTAACTTTCGCTCGCACCATCTTCAGTGAATATTCTATACAAATACTTGCATATCTAGGTAGTAGATGTAAATACCCTGTTCTTTCCTCAAGTTATTAGAAATTCAATATTAACACTATTCCTATTTCTGTAACGTGGACAATTTAGCAATAGATACTGACTGTGCAAATAGTGGAATATTTAAAGCGAAGGGTTTGGCATGCATTATAGTAGTTTTTTAATACTATCATTGGCCACCAGTTTATTCATAATATCAACTAACTGAACAAGGACGCTGAAAAGAATTTAAGAGAAGGTATGTTGGTATATCAATATTTATGTAGTGATGTTTCAACCATGACTTGACAGATATTTTCTCATAAGAGAGACGAAAGGACAAAATTTAAACGCAGGTTTTTCCAACTTCATTACAGGCCTTCTCTGACCCATATTCTCTTATTTTCATCAGAAGCGTATTAAGGTCAGCGTCAATGACGTTTTCTGATCCAATGAGATTGTCCCAGGTTATTTTCACATAACTGTCACTGGTAACAACTAGCATCTATAAAATATGTGCATATCCACTGTTAATATATTGAACTGGGGAGCTTTTGAGATATATGATTTGCGGTTATGTATGACTTACACGAACTCCTTGTGATTTCAACTCCTTCACCACTGAAGAGCTGACCTTATCAGGTGCACTGTCAGCAAAAAGCAACAATATCTTTGTCGCATCATCACTTAGTGCAGAAAACATTTCTTTCTTCACATATCCCAATGCGCTTCGATGATCGGAATCTGATAAAAGAAATCTCTTGATTACATTTGTACATTTTGTGGATGTTCGAAAAGTTTACCTTTTCCTTCAGATATTATTTTCCATCCTGCTATGTGTTTTATAATATTGGAAATTGAAGTCCCTGTGCTCGACAACTCTGTTCTCTGTATCATGGAGTCTGTGAAAACCTCATCATTATATAAAAAACTGGAGAACCCAACATCGCTGGACTCGACAGAAAGCGCATTGATCATCGTCTTAGTAAATTCGGTCACTTTTTTCAAGTTACTGGAAAACCGTGCATCAACTATTTGGACAACTTCCATATCGCTCTTGCACTCAGCACAGCAAAACTTGTCCATTGGTCCGAATGTAGGGTCGGAATCTCCATTGCCCGCTTTGCACCGAATCTCTTTCAGTATAGGAGCATGCCCCGGTTCGCATTTCAGTGTACATTTGGAACCTACTTTCAGTTGGTTTGTGCAAGTTATGAGCCCCATCTTTGGGTTGGATGGAATCTTAGCACATTCGTTCAACATACACTTAGGAGGTTCTTTGTCCCAGGATCCTCTCTTCGGATTCGAAGGGTCCTCTTGACATGTGAGTGGCTCGGAGATGCTAGGAGTGTATTTGTTCTCGCATTTGAAACGGCACTCGGTTCCATAATTGAAACCGCTTGAACAAATAAAGTACCCGAAAGGTATTTCAGCAAGAGGGTCACAAGCACTTCTTGAACATCTTGGATGAGATAGTTCGCTCCACTCCTTTGACGGAAGACAAGTTATCCCATTCTCCAAGTCAACGTCAACACCAAACTGAAGAAAGAAGCCTTTGTCTTGGCAGGAATATTCGCAATCTGTTCCGACTGGATACCCTCCGTCAACTTTCGAATTTGAGCAGCTTTCGGTCATCGTTCTCTCGTCGTACCATTTAGGAATACAAATTCCAATTTCACACTTCGGTGCAGGGTTTGTCCATTCGGCAACGGCATCTCCGTTGTTTTTCAAATCGACACAGTAAGTGTGTGGAACTCCTTTCATCACATATCCCTCCTTACAAGCGAACTCACACTCACTGAACATGTAGTTCCCATCACTGCATTTGACACTGCCGTTATCAGGCTCTTCCTGTTGAGTTCCACAAGCTATTTTTTTGTAGCATGTACCTGGTTCGCCAAACCAAATACCCTTACCATCTCCTCTATTACCGTCTTTGCACTGAGACGTTACGTATTTTTCGGCCGTGCCATCCAAGTCATATAGAAATACGCAAGAATATGTGCAGATACTTCCTAGGGAATTTCCTTTGCTACAAGTGACCACTCCATTCACAGGATTTTGTGGCTCTGGCTCACAAACTATTGGTTCGCATGTGACAGTCTGTACGGTCCAGGCTCCAACACTGCCACCTGAACTGTTTTTTCTACAGACGGTGTCCAAAGAAGGTGTAGACGATTCTACCAGATCGAATCCAATGTTACAAGTGAAGGTGCATTTACTTCCCACTTTCCTTCCATTTTGACACAACACATTGCCGTTTTCTGGTTTCTCTATACGAGGACATCGCCTTACCTGACAGATCGGGGCTGCAACAGTCCAGCTTGTGGAATCACCATCGTCTCGGCACTCCGTTTCCAGGGTTTTACCATCGGTCCCAGACAGGTCATATCCTTTCTCACAAGAAAAGGTGCAGACGCTTCCTTCAATGTTTTTATTCGTGCATTCCACACGTCCATTGCTCGGATTTTGCAAGTTTGGCCTGCATTCAGATATTTCACATTTCGAGAATTCGTTGGACCACTTACCCCTCTGAATATTATCGCTGACCGATTCGCATGTGACGCTTGACGCGTTCCCAATCAACTTGTAGCCGGTCTCGCAGCTCAATGTACAGACACTTCCAATTCCATATTTGTCGGTGCATGATTCTATCCTATGGCTGTCCTGCACCGGCTCTTGGCACATGCCACGCACACATGTTGGGACTGCGGAGGTCCACTGTCCTCCATCAAGACATTTGCTTGTACTTTGGCCGTTGATATAATATCCGGAATCACAAGTAAAAGCGCAAATCGCTCCTTTGTGATTGGAATTCTTGCTCTTCCTGAACTGCTCAGAGTTTTCACAGACAACACTTCCATGCTTCGGTTCTTGCATTGTTTCCTTGCATGAAGATTCTTTGTATTTCATGCAGGAAATTGGCTTATCGGGTTTCCAGGAACCCCGTGCAGATTCGTTAGAGGTTTTCATGCACGTAATTGCCCTCGGCCCTTGGCGCTTGTATCCTTCGAGGCATTTAACGATGCACCGGCTTCCAAAACTAATCGCTTTTGGACATCTCAGTATACCGTTGTTCGGTCTGTCTGGCTTATGGCAAGTTATTGCTGGGAAAAAATTTATACTATATATATTGTTGATTGGATGTTTTATGTTTAGAATAAGAGAACTTCATTCACCTTGTTTGCATTCTGTTTGCGGGCCATTACACAAATCAGAGTCGCAGCAGCACTGGCAAGTAGATTCTTCATCCGCTGTTTTACACAGGTATGGATACATACCAGAATTCTTGAAAATTAATTAAAGTTGTCACAAATGAGTGTTAGTGTGTATAATAAACAATCGAATATCCCTATGTTTGAATAAAGATATGCCATTCCAATTTATATATGATTTTGTGATAAATAAGGATGAGAGGTATAGACACCACATCCTAGAATTATGCTTTGGTCAGAGCCAATTGTAATCAGCTAATTTGGTACATAACTTTTTTCTATTCTCTGTGGACATTAACTTAATAAAGCTTCCGTGAAGTCGAAGATTCTGACCAAATGTACTCCCTTTAATTCAATTATCCCATCTAATTTGATTATTTATAATGTGGCTTCGCGGTGTAACAGGTTGCATGACATTTTAATACGATGTCATGTCGTTCATTATTATCCTATACAGTATACAACAACATTGTACTTATGTTTCAAACTAATATATGATGCGTCGTTAGATGATATTAAACTTCATATTTTCAGGCATATTAGCTACCTGATTATCCGTTTTTCTGCAGCTTGCACTACCAATCTTGCATCCTTTGTTGATCACATAGTGCCCGCCTCTTTTGCTAATAACTTTGTTTACACACGTCTGCAAATGAACGGATTATTACGCTTCTAATTTTAAAGAAATCAGTAGCAATGTGTTTTTAAATGAGTAACTAAAAGGCAATATATAAGGATTTGGTTTGGCCTATATATGCCCAAGTGAATATCTAGCTACATTCAAATTCCTGATGGACGCTATTATATAGTTATACAGCACGATAATAATGATTACGATCATCGAGGCGTTCGCGTAGCCGCAGCCTAAACAGGTCAATCGCCTTAAAATAGCTATAAAAAATGCCGGTAAATTTCATATTACGTATCGTGCCTTTGGGGCAGGCGGTCGATTGCAGCAATCCTCTTCCGATTTAATTTAGTGTGGTTAGTTTAATTATTTTGTAAACAGGAAATAACGCCGATCATTGGTATTTTAATTTCCAATCGGTATTTCTAAGCGGTTATTTACGAATTTAGACCTATGGTATACCTGTTTTGCGGAACAAGTCTCCATCTTGCCATTTTCGATGCACTCTTCGTTATTTCTAGCATCTTTACACGACCAGCACTCGAGTCCAGAAACTGGAAAAATGCAGAAGGTTTTGTAGTTAAACAAATTAAACATACAGTGTTACTTTGGTATAACACGCCCCGATTAATGCGACACCGCTTTTTTTGCAATGACATTTTATGGGTCCAGCGATCGCCACTTTCCAAGCGAGTATGAAACATTTCACTTCGAAGTTCGAGTACCCAATGAAAGACTAAAAAACACGATTTTAAACTACCTGCAATAAACAAATATTACGTCTTTTTTTCCCTGAAAGTATATCATTACACACCTTCGAAATATTGAATAAAATTTCCATGCAAAATTTAACATTGAATTTAATTCACTATTTACTTACCGATTTCCTGGAAGCAGATAGAAAGTAATGCAACAAAGCAGACTATTCTGAGCATTTTGCTATATCAACTATAAAAAAAAAATCAGTACAGAATATCAATACATAATGTCGGAATGTTTATGAATCTATTCTTATTTTATAGCTGTACAATTATTATCCGTTATTCATTTTTCCTACGGCTCGATTTGAACGAACTAAAAGAATAATTTTGCGATGATACGTATAGTCTGCGACCTCGATCAAAGTGGAATTTGATTTGAACTGTCCAGCATAGATACAACCTTTTTATAACGATATTCACGCCTTGACCTTTATAAATCAAAGTGGATACTTTGCCGCGGATTCTGACAACCTCTTAAGTCGATTGAGAGCGGATAATAAAGCTGTATATCAAAAGGTTACGATATAAGACGGGATTTACGCCACACGTAACATTTTATTCGTGAAACTAATTTTCGCCACGTTTGCTATTAGGTATGTAGTATACGTAAAACTGCCGACTTATCGCGGAAAAAATCTGCTCGATCAAGACACACCACGTTTTGCCGAAGGATATTTTGTATATAATATATGTTATCGAACCATCTTCACCGACCAGTCGCCCTGTTTGAACCTTATTATCAATTTTAATGGGAAGTTGAAACGCTGTTCCACGCAAGAGCACTCGATTACGGTGCAGAGTTATTCGGTTTTCAATTTTCTTTTTTTCAAATTCGTCCTCCAGGCTCAGTTCATTCATTATCTTCTGGCGCTTTCCTTCATGGCTAATGTCTTAAGTAAACATTCGTCTAAACAAACTTTCGTGGAATTAAAAAATAATGACGTTCATCTAACGTGCACGAATGAAAAAGAAGTTGATTGTTGATTGAATAACAGATACCACGTAATCTGTCTTAGTCTGAGCGTGATATGATATATTGCTGTAATCCGTTTGGCACCAACGATCCCGACCGCAAGGCTGCCCAATGAAAATCAGAATAGTTTACTGTAAAAGAGTTAAATTTCCGAGTAAAAAAAACAATGACTCGGACTCAAAACTTCCATGAAATAGCATGTATTTTTGATTAGAGATCAACGCTTAATCCAGACAGTGCTTAATGTTGAAGTGGTTTCGGATAACACGAGTTTTTTACAGTAGCTGGGTGAAACATCATGGATTTCCGAAAATACGAATACCAGTAACTAGATTACTAGAAGGACAGCAGAGTACACCACGCCCACTTTGTTGCGCGAATGTTGTGTGATGCGTACCATGAACATATAATATGTTACGATTGGTGGCGGTTCCTATACCATGCTGAAATAGATGTTATAGTTAACGGGGCGCAAAAACATCGCTCTTTATATATATATTGCAAATTAATATGGGCGCTGCGATTAGCCTGGGCCTTGAAAGTAAAAAACAGGGATCAGAGAATTTTCTCTTTAGTGGTAGAAATTCATCGCTTTAGCCTGGGCCTTGATAGTAAAAGCAGGGATTAGAGATTCTCTCTCTAGTGGTAGAAATTCATCTCTTTAGCCTGGGCCTTGATAGTTAAAGCAGGGATTAGAGAATTCCCTCTCTAGTGGTAGAAATTCATCTATTTTTACTCTGGTTCAAATCACATCAAAACACGGTGCAAAAGTGTGAATTTACCGATGGTACCGGAGATTCCTATTAAAATTGTTTCATCGCGAATTTAGGTTCCGTGAATAACTTCACGTGTGAGAGATAATTATAAAATTCGAATATCTTTCACAACAGCTGACTGAATTCAGGATAGCGCTATTAACCGAAGTAAAACATGAGTGAAGAATTTCGGGTTCATCACAACATCAACCAGCTTCTTCAGCTTTTGAAGTATGTCAGTGATTGCATTTTAAATTTACAGCTAGCCTGAGGTATTTGAGCACTTTAATCTAATTTAACAGGGTTGATAAAGGGAAAGTGGAAGAGCAAACTGAAAATATCTTGAAATCTCGAACTGTATTTTCAACTACACAGGTAAACTGTTGCACCGTTGTACCTAGATTTTTGTAATGCTGTTGAAGTAATGTGTTTTCTGTCGTAGGTCAACACCCACAATGCAGTCGTTGAGATATGTGAAAAGGCAAGCAAGCCTAAAGAATTCATCCAAAAATATGAAGAGCTCAAATCAAAAAAGTATTTAAATTTTTTTATTATTATTGGTTTCTGAATAATCATTGCGCTATCTCAATCCGATACATGGGTTATGAAATTATTTGGGCGGTGTTCCCTGCAATGATATTCCATAAAATTTGCAGAGAATTTATATATCATTCAGCCAGCGTGATTGTCTGTGACCTTATCTCTGAATACAGTTATCATCCATGTGGAAGTTGTCCCTTTCTTATGAAC
Organism: Halocynthia aurantium; assembly: GCA_013436065.1. Classification (NCBI taxonomy): domain Eukaryota; kingdom Metazoa; phylum Chordata; class Ascidiacea; order Stolidobranchia; family Pyuridae; genus Halocynthia; species Halocynthia aurantium. Next base: position 39,148 of record QXVX01010259.1, on the reverse strand, counting down.
CGGAACGTACAAGTAGTTTGGCTTAGTTTGGCAAGAACAAGAATACTTTGATAACCCTAGTATCATTAATAACAATGATATCATTTACCACTAATGTCACATCTCATTTCAGCGTTCGCAAATTGGATTCCGTGTTATATCTTCTGTCCAACATCAATAAGCGACCATTACTGCATGCAGCCCTAACTAAGAATGCAAATGATAGAGGAGAAGCATCAAAAATGATTCCAGTTGTCCATTCTCCTTTGCTTGGAACGTCAACTTTATCTCTTCCACCATCTGGGTCAAAATTGACCCCCAAGGAGTTATCTGAGGTTCAGTTTTATACTTTTTACTTTCATGCTGTCTTTCCTTCCTCCCATTTTGACATTGCCTCTTGGATGAATATTTATTTTTTTCTTCTCCAGCTGAAAAGTACACTGGAGAAGGCCACCGGATCCTCGTCAGGTCTAGGATTTGATCCTTCTTCTGAAGCCTTTCGTAAATCGCTGCGTGACAACCACAACGCCAGGAGACCTCGGCAGTATCCGTTGCCGGCAGCCCCTCTCTGGCTGGCGGGAGAAAACAACAGGAAATTTCTTACCATGGATTTCGTGTACGACACTAGCACTCAACATCCTGTGAGTTGATCAAAATCCTTCCATGTATTAAGGCAATGTTTTATTCATTATTAATAAAATCTTTCCCAGTCTGTGAGAATGAGGGATCAGCCAGCACACTTCCAAGAACAGGAAGTTGTCAGAGATGTAATCGCTGTCTTGTCAGGTATTGAAGGCATCCACATCTTGGTGCGTCCACCTGAAGAAAAATACGGAGCTCCTAGATTTATCATTGATCAGACGCTAGGTAGGCTGTTTAATTTCTTTGTGTGGGTATAGGACTTTTGATTTGCTATAATCGTGTAGGAGTGTTGAATTAAATTTGAGTTTTTTTGTATGCATTTCCATAATTCTATTTATCAAATTATCATTATTCCAGGCTCATAATTTATAGTCTTTGAATGTTGATTGATGTTATATGGTTTAGAAATTCATAAACATTTATTCTCTTCTTGCAGATGTAGCTCTGAGTGAAATGATAAGGCGATTAATGCCAATTGCGGCATCGTATTCCATCATAACTAGATTCATAGAGGGTAAGTCATGTTGTGAATGGTTGCTACCACCTTTTATGTTGTTTAACAGAGATCTATAACAGCAATCTCCAACCTTTTAAGTATACGGCCGTATTGTTGATTTTACACATTGGCGCGAATCATTGTCAGTTTTATATATAAACGAATACTAATAATAAATCTAAGCCAACAATTTGACTCTTTGTTTTAAGAAATTGTATGATTTAATTTGTCATGAATATATATTTCAAGTACTAGTGAGCCGAATAAAATCTTGCATTGGGCTACCTCTTTTTGTTGAACAAATCCTCGATCTATATTAATAGTATTTAATTATTGACAGTAGATCAAAGTATTAAGTACTTTGATATCCCATAAAATATGCCAAGATAAAAATAGTATATATCAGTTTCCCTCTTGCTGTTGAAAATGTTCTGGTTGCTTGCACTGGAATAACTTAATAATAATTGCTTCTCAATAGATAAATCAAGATTTGAATATGGTCAAGTAAATCATGCTTTAACATCGGCCATGAAAAATATCACCCGGGTTAGTGAAATGGCATTTCTCCGTAGTAACTATAACTTATGCTTTAGTAAATTCTCCACAATTTCAGGATTATCTATCAAGTATGGCTCAACTGGATGACCAGAATCGCAGTGGAATTCTGACCATGCAACGATTAGTGTTCCTTCTCCAGCCAACACTGCAGCACTTAGGAAAGCTGGCTGAAATTGCCACCTCTGTTGACCGGGGTCATTTCGTTGGTGGTTCTGTACTTTCGCTCCTTCACAATAAGACATTGTCATGCATTGGGTAAATTTGTAATTGTTTGTTTGATGCCCCTCAGATTGTGATTCCAATGATTGCCTGTTTTATTTTTCAGAGACAAAATATCGCAGGAACTATGCGTTTATCTCACGCAAATAGTGAGTGTACCTTACATGGAAATGCTGGAAAATTGGATATATAGGTATGTAAACTATTTGGTTGTCGTTTAGTACCAATGACTCCATTTGGCCGATGGATGGATTATTGTGGTAGTACAAACAATTCGAACCTAATTCAATTAGGTCTCACTGTATTATTATTCTTTAAAAATTTCTTATAGTGTACAGTCATGTTATAAGGTAACAGTTAGTTCACTAATGTTCACTAATGCTCACATTCCTTTTTTTTCAAATCCTTAGTGGCCTTATCAACGACCCATATGGTGAGTTTATGGTGGAAGAAAACGAAAAATTTAGCAAAGAAAAATTGCAGAAAGAATACAACGATCATTATTGGGAACTGCGTTACACACTTTGCAAAGAAAGGATACCTGACTTTTTGCTGCAGGTGTGCAACAAACTATATTGCAATGTTATGTTCAGAGCAATCGTGCTCTATTACCATGTCATCTTCTTCCCCTGTGCTTTGTAATCTGAATTTTTCCTTTAATCTTGATCCTCTTCCATTCTAAGAGCGCAGATAAAATTTTGAGCACAGGGAAATATCTGAATGTGGTTCGTGAATGCGGAAAGCAAGTACGCTGTCCGTCCGCGAGAGAAATCGTTTATAGTACCAATAGCAGAGAATACGTTATCCAAATCGAGCAGGTTCGTTTATCTGACAGTAGTGAAAGAGGTATTTTGAGCTCCAAATCTATCTATTGGTACAACAGGCGCATGGATATGCTAGTCAGCTGTTGCTCGACTTACTCATGCAAGAACACAACTTAAGAATGAGACTCCGTTCCGTAAAGAGATATTTTCTTCTTAACGAGGGAGATTTCTTGTTGCATTTTATGGATCTTACTGAGAATGAAATGAAAATGCACATATCAGGTACATTACAATGGTCTTACTTAGGGATGCTTAAGGTATACAGGTATCCAACAGTTATTGCGTTACCCAATTCCTATTTTCACTACTTAAGTACCTGGATTATGCTTGAATTTCTGTTGAAAATGAAGGAATAGATGTACATAGCATGTTATTGCATGAAAACTTACTGTATTACTTACTAGTCCACCTGATATTGTACAGGTACTTTAAGAAGAACTGGTTCCCTACCATTAATGCCATCAGCTACCTGGGTAGTGCGAATACTGCAAACTTGTAATAAAGGCTGATATTTTTTCTTCAATCGTTATTAGATATATTGCCTTCGAGACTAGAAGCCCTTCTTGAACTTGCTCTCCGTACAAGTGTAGCCAATCAAGATCAGTATAAAGATGACTTAAAGTGATGGACTATCATACTTGTTATACCTTATATTTTTATTTTCCTCCATAGCTATATACACTATCATACTTCTTTTATTTCAGAGTTGTTCTTTTGAATCATGACCTAATCACACAACTAGTTAGAATTCTCTCAATTGATACGAGCGAGGAGAGTGGTATGTACGAAAATCCTTAGATATATTTAGTTACGTACCTCACTACCTATATTTCAGCTTTATTCCTATTACAACTGTTTTGTCTAGTAATAAAAGCATTAGGACCCACAGAACTGAACTTAAGTGGACTCGAGTCATTTGCATTTGATTACACGGTTCATTGGCCATGGTCTTTAGTTATTTCAAGAAAAGCTTTGACCAAATATCAGGTATTTTAAATCTATCATCCACTATCAAGGCTTGCCCAGATCTATTAGTGTAATAGCTCTCTTTAAGATCCCAATTTCTCTTGTTACAGATGTTATTTCGTCATTTGTTTTATTGCAAGCATGTTGAACGTCAGCTGAGCGCTGTATGGATGGCCTATAAGTCTGCTAAAAAAGAAACTGCTTTCTCCAAGCCTTGGTGGGTGCATATCCATTTACACTGCAGACTTCTAGCGCTTTGATTTGCATAGCTGTACTTGCAATGGTTTAGTAAACTTCATGCCTCCGGGAGCAAGGTCAAAGATATCTATCAAAAAGATATTACGAGCTGTAGAAATTTATGATATTTGTCAACTGGTGAACATTGGGTCAGATGACATATTATCGATATTCCTGTCCCTAGAAGTATGTTGCCTGGGGCACTTGTCACCAGTAATACGCCACTACTTACTTGTAAATCTGTTTTGTTATATTGCAGGTTTATGGAGGCTTGCATGATAAGACAAAGGATGTATCACTTCATATACAACTTCCAGTACTACATGATGTTTGAGGTACTTGAGCCAAACTGGTGCACGCTTGAGAAAAACTTAGACACGGTAACTAAAATTGTGCTAACATTATTATGGAGGTTCTCTAATGTTTAATCAAATTATTTGTTTCAACTGCAGGCGAACAAATTTGATGAAGTACTTGATTTTCACACCGCCCTATTTTATTATCAGTTTAATCAAACTATTTGTTTTAACTGCAGGCGAACAACGTTGATGAAGTACTTGATTTTCACACCGATTTTCTTCAACAATGCCTCAAAGACTGTTTGCTCACTAACACTACCTTGTTAAAAATCTTGAGCAAGTTGATGATGCTCTGCATCAGTTTCTGTAACTTTATGCAGGTAACATGATCACTACTACTGTCACAAGTCACCAACTTAAATTTCCAATTCATTCGCAAGTATTGAATCTATTCTATTCTATTTTTCAAATCTAAAGTCGTCACATTTACAAAAATTCAGGAATCATTTGCGCAAACCTTTGCTATATTTTAGACTCCCAAGTTTTTAGTCAGTCACGAATCATAGCTGGAAGTTTAATTATCATATCCAAGCCATTAAGTCTTAAGTCTAATTGTACCAAATGTTATTTCTAGAAAGAGTCCAACTCTGATCAGTAGGATTAAAGACATATCTTTAATAGCTGTATTCCCAAACTGGAAATTTCATCTAAATCTTTATTCTGTAGAGCCTTCATAGACAGTTGGACAATAAGATGTTGCTTGAATCTTTGGAGCATTCGACCTTAGCCGGCCCTCCAACAAAGAAAGAAGTTCATTCTCAAGCAAAACAAGTCGCTTCTGCATCGAAGGTTATACCCTGGTTCTGTTCTGCAATTACTAAAATTAATATAAACTCTGCACTGCAATTGCTGTACTCAGAATCTCATATTTTCAAAGAGTTTCTCGCTTTTATGCCGTAAATTTAATATTTTAGGAAGTTGATATTCATCTTGATGAGTTAACCTCGTCAGAGGAGTACTACGAAATCGTGAAGAATTTCAACGACAGTTTCGCTGAGAAGGTTCTTGAACTCTTGGACAGAGTTAGCTTCATAAGTCGAGAGCAAGGGCAACATGCCATGTTTAACATCATATACAGGTAATTAAAATTGATTTTTTTATTTTATTATCAATGGCAGTTTTTAAAAGTCCACTGTCTGAAGCTGACGGTTTAGGTGTAAAATATAACTTACTGTTTTAGATTGGATTATAATGGTTACTACATGAATAAGTTGCATGATGCTCCACTGCCGAGTACTGTACAAAGTGAAGTCGCTGGAACGACAGGATGAACTACTATACTAGGTCGAGTTCTGTAATTGTCCTTCACTGTTCATTTTCAGTTAATAGAGTTCTAGAGGTTATGATTTTTTGGAAGTCATTTATCACCTTCAAGTGATTTTGGGGTCAAGCTCAAAATGTATTTTCATTTTTCCTTCTCGTTTGTACCAGCAAACTTCTTACGAAATAGAAAATGCTTACAAGATGATTTATGGTTGATTTTATAAAGTGTTAACCAATGCAAAAGCACATTGTCTAGAAAGGCACCTGCAGGCAATATTTTGGCTATGTTTGTGAGTGCATTAGCCTAATGGGGAGCAAGCGATAAAGGAGTGACGACATTCCCAAACATTTCATTTTCTTATGTATGCCCGATGGCGTCTACCAACACTGCGTATCATAGCGTTCTCTCTGGTTCCTAAAACCCATTTCTACCACTGCAAGGAATGCTCGCACTATACAAACCATGATTAAAATGTGACTTAAACAAATGTATATATTACGAAATTTTAAAAGAACGATTTAGTGATTGCATAATAATTGCGCAATGGCGGGCCTGGAAACGTATAATGTGTATTATCCATGACGTACAACGTGTATGTAGACTCCGCCCGTTGCACGATTGTGGTAAGGCTTTGAACTGCTGAAGGGACAAAATATTCAAGCTATTAGCTTGGTTTAAAAATCAATGTGGTGTAAGACGGGAAAAAGTGTCTAATGAATTAGCGATTAAATACATCCTGCAATATGACGACATTCGACACCGATCAAGCGAAAAATACGTGAAGACTTTCTTTCGCTACAGCGAATAAAGCGGCGGCCCCCGTTGATCACGTGATCGAGAAAATGATCGCCTTTTCCCTCAAGGCATGTCTTGTCAAATGTCGTCGCTTGCTGTTAAAGTTAGGTCGCCATTTAGCACCGGTTAACACCGTATATTTCGAATTTATTCGTTCATTTTGTTAACTTGAAAGTCCCTCCAGGGGAAGGTGGTGTTTTATTCTGTCATTTACTTCTGTATTGTTGTAGATTATATGCCGATTAATGTAGCACGCGTGAAGTGATCTATCTTGCTTATTGTATCTTTGTCAACTTATAATCGTTACCCCACTTAAGTTAGGCGAGTTATTTCAGGTATTTGGCAAAGAAAATTTTAAATGGAAGAATAATCTAATAACAATGAATCATAAGAATGTGTCTATTCTGTGATTTATACGTTTTTGTTTGAAATAGTCTACGATTACCACATTGGAGACGCTTGGTAAAATAAAACCTCTTAAACCTTAGAGTGAGAGAACATTTGACTGTAAAAACCACATATGCTTGTAACTGCTCCAAAAAGAATCCCATACACTCTTGTTTTAACTGTAATAACATTACGATACGGCAATATCGAGGCAACTGTACTAGCATTACAATATGGCAATATCAAGGCACCAGTTTCTTGTGTTGGAGGCATGATTCCTTAACCTATGCCTCACCCCCCATGGATTAGTTTATACAGTTTCCCTATTTTCCTTCGTTTTGATTGCTATCACGATTTCAACATTTCAGTGTAGCAGATAGAAACGTCTCTGCTATCTACAACGGATGTTGTGAATATTCAATACAGTTTCACAATTCTTTGATTTTCACCACTTTGTTCAGTATCTTGATATAAAACTACTTCAGTATTTTCTTGTAAAGCCTTGTATGTCGCATAAACCAAACATGTCACAACCGGCTTCAAATGGACCAAGCATAGAACAGCAGATGGCCACTATGGACATCAATCAACGTGGAGGCAACAACAGAAACTATGGACCGCAGAGTAATTACATGCCACCCCATATGCGTAGCACAGATTATGGAAGAGGCAGAGGCAATCCCCAATACATGCAGGGTCCCATGCAACAAGGTGCCCCGCAGCCATACGGCGGAGCTCCGATGACTGGACCTAATGGTGAGTTGCGTTACGGAGGACCGCCACAAGGCCCACCTGGTCCCATGCCTCATCCAGGCCCAGCTATGGCTCCGGTCAATTCGTCTTTCCGTGGTGGAAGGGGTGGCTTTCAAAATGGAGGCATGATGTGCGGCCCACCGCCCCGGTTCAATAATGACAGAGGGTTCGGAAGAGATTCTGGATATCGTGGCGGATACTCTGACAATCGTGGGTATGAAAACCGTGGCGGCGGTTACAATCGGGGTTATGAAAATCGTGGAATGAACAATCGCCAACAGAGCTCCTGGAACCAGCCTCGTCAAGGGGGTCCTGCGCCAGTTGCAGATCGTTGGTCGATGCTCGAAAATGACGACTGCTATGACATGTATCACAATCCTAGGTACACCCATGATGAGGGAGATCGCCTCGCAAAGAAATGGGACGAGAGAAGAGGTGGCGGGGATGCTTTTGCTGATACCGAAGATTGGAGTAAACCATTACCAAGAAATGAGAAGCTGGAAAAAGAGCTCTTCTCCAACTCCAATACCGGAATCAATTTCGAAAAGTACGATGACATCCCGGTAGAGGCGACCGGAGATGATGTACCGGATCACATCGATACTTTCGCCGAGTCCGATCTTGGAGAAATTGGTCAAATGAACCTGGCCAGTTGCAAATACGACACTCCTACTCCTGTTCAGAAGTACGCCATTCCAATCATATCAAATGGTAGAGATCTCATGGCATGTGCTCAGACTGGTTCTGGCAAAACAGCAGCTTTTCTTTTGCCTAGTTTGTGCAGTTTGTACAAAGATGGACCTGGCGAATCTCAGAAGGCCACTCTCTCACAGAGAGGTGGCAGACGCAAACTATTCCCATTGGCTCTCGTGCTTTCCCCCACTCGTGAATTGGCTTCGCAAATCTATGACGAAGCACGAAAATTTTCTTACCGATCACATGTCAGAGCTTGTGTGATTTACGGTGGCGCCGACGTCGGAGCCCAGATGCGAGATTTGGACCGGGGATGTCATGTCCTTGTTGCGACACCTGGACGTCTTGTTGACTTCCTGGACCGTGGTAAAATCGGCCTCCAGTACATACGCTTTCTGACGCTCGATGAAGCCGATCGTATGCTTGACATGGGATTCGAACCGCAGATTCGTCGCATCGTGGAAGAAAACCAAATGCCGGCTAAGGGAAAAAGGCAAACGCTGATGTTCAGTGCCACGTTTCCAAAAGAAATACAAATCTTGGCAAGAGATTTCTTGGAAAACTACATTTTCCTGGCTGTTGGAAGGGTCGGTTCAACATCGACCAACATCACGCAGAAGGTATTCATTAGAATATTACAAAATTACCTAGATATGATTGATTGCTAATTTTACTTTGAATTAATAGGTTGTTTGGGTGGATGATGATGAAAAGCATAAATTCCTGTTGGATCTGATTAACGCGACCGATGCCAATTCACTCACTTTGGTTTTCACCGAAACCAAAAAGGGAGCGGATGCTCTGGATGAATTTTTGTACTCGAGGAAGTACAAGTCGACCAGCATTCATGGAGACAGATCTCAACGAGAACGAGAAGAAGCTCTGCTTGCTTTCAGAACTGGTTAGCTATCAATCTACTTTCTACCTCCCTATCTAAAAGCCATGAGATAATGTGGAATTGTCCATGTAATGATATTTAATGATCAGTTTATAATAACTTGATCAAGTTGTTTGATCATTCTCTAAACTTAATCTTCATTTTCCTTCAGTATTATTTATTTCAAGTTTTATTCTGTATCCCAATTGCATTGTTCTTGCAGGAGAATATCCCATTTTGGTTGCTACCGCAGTGGCAGCTCGTGGTCTGGACATCCCCAACGTGCGCCACGTCATCAACTTTGACCTGCCCAGTGATGCCGATGAGTATGTCCACCGTATTGGGCGTACAGGTCGTGTCGGTAACATCGGCTTGGCCACTTCTTTCTTCAATCAGAAAAATCTCAACATTGGTAAGGATCTTGTAGACCTGTTGATGGAAGCTAATCAAGAAGTTCCCGACTGGCTCGAAAACATGGCACTCAGTCACCAGAAAGGAAAGCCTCGTGGCAACAAGCGGGCAACCGGGGCTTTTGGATCTAGAGATTACCGTCAGCAACCTGGACGAGGTGGTGGTGGAAGAAGTGCCAGAGGAGGCATGCAAAGCAGAGGTGGCATGAGTGGCTGGGGAATGCCGCAGTACTACCGCAGCAACGATTACGGCGGTTCGTATGGCGGTTCCAGTGGTGGAAACGAAGATTGGTTTGGTAACTAGACTTCCTTTTTGATAATTGTGTTAAGAATGTTCATTCACTATAACAATTCAGAACTTTAGCGTTCATTCACGTCCAGCTTTTATTCAAGTCTGAGAATGACATTTTGGATTGAAAATACTGAAAGTCTGTGCATAGCATCCGAATAACTGTTAAAGATAAATTTAAGTAAATAAACCACCAGAATAATAACAAATAAAGAATGGACATGATTTTAGTCATTGTGTAATATAAATCAACAATTATTTGTATAAAAATAACATGAACGTGGATGCTGTACAGGGTTTTGGATCTAGTAGATTTTTTTGTATGTAAAAATTGTGCACGAGTATGACCACAGTAGAATTTCTTCCGCCTGGCTTCGGTAGTTTAAAAATTATCAGCATAAGTTTAAAACTGAATTGAGATGGAAAATTCTAAAATCTGGCTCACAATAAGATATTCGCTTCGACCAAGAATATTGCTATATGTTAATTGAAAACAACTATCCCTATTACGAATGCCAGTGGAATGTCGTTGTACTGTGGCCTTACCATTAGCATCCACATGGCTGAATAATTGGTGTGCCCACCAGTGTACAGATTTTCTGTAGTTTTGTCTTTTCGAATTCTTCAAGAGTATATTATTATGATGTGCCTCACCACATGATAAAGATTTTTTCATTCAGGTATAGGCGTATCTCTAACCTTAGGAAAATTACGTTGCAATAGTCTATGTTACGTTCTGTCTTTATGGAGCAGAAGGTATTTGAATAGTTATTGCATTAGATTATTCTTAGTTAACACCTACGTATTATTAGATTACTTTAGCGAGTCGAAAGGTATAGCTACAGTGACTCTTCCTACTCGCTAGTACCATTTCCGTACCCTAGGGCAAAACTATGTGGCACTGTACCGGTCTGCATAGGGTCAAAAAGACATTCTTTGGGCATTTATATATTTTGGCTGTGCCCAAAAAATCAAATGTGCTTTTTAACCAGTATTTTCACTACACATATTGTACACAAATTCTGTGCCTATTAGCCTAATAGTTTTATGTAGTTGTCATATTTTTACACTGATTGGTTTCCCTGTACATTACTTACACTCCTAATCTCAAGTGCTCCATCAGAACCTTTCCTCTATGTAAATGACTTTTTGTAAGCTGAAATAGTTCTTTTATACTGTTCCACTTTGAATTAATCAATTCAAATTTACTATAAGGAAATTCTAATTCAATTTCCTAGACCTGTACAAAGCAGTAATCATCTTACATCTTTGTATAGTATTCAAACCATACTGGTGTCCGATTCAAATTTGTGATGATCCAGATATTCTAAAAGGTTCTAAATAATTCCCATCTTCTACATACATGTTAGCCCCTTCTCTGCAAAGGTATATATGCAGGAATCCAGTCGCGTGACAGATACGATGCGTTGAAAATATCGAATTCGTTGGGTCTCCTTAACTATTGTACTACATATTTTATCAATAAGGAATAGTGAATAAATTTCCGCGAAACGTTGTGAATTATTAAATCGGCGAGCCTTTTACGTATAATACGTTTATCTAAATCAGTTCCCGTAAGTGAAGTTTCCACTTTTCCGTTATATCTCGAAAGTTTTTCACTGTGAAATAGCAACCTAGTTGTTTTTTTTATTAGTAACGATTATTCGCAAGGTAAGAAGTAGAAGTGTAGTCTGTTTTTGTACCTCGACGTTTTGCATATTAACTTTATACAACGATGACTCCACTTAATTCATGGTTCGCGCGTTCGCATAATAACAGTAATCATACGTTTCGTTTTTTTCTATTATTTAATCTGTTTGTAGTACAAGTCTCGACTAGCCTTTTCTTGCTGCGTTTTAGCCTCCCCTTGTTTTATATTTCCCTAGGTAATGAGACCCGGCTACCGTCGGTCATCATATTTGTTCTTATGCGTGCAATATGCGAAGTATAGGGTTTGACGACCACGCGATGTCTCGTAGGTTTTTACCTAGATTCGAGCCATCCTCTCGATTTACCCGCGATTGTATCTGTCTTTGAATTTAAACGAGCTTACCAGGAGCTGGATTCCTGTTTTTGTTTTAAACATTTGATTGTTTAGAAGAAAACACTACTGACGATCAATTTAAATGTTGCCTTTTAGAAAACCTTAACCAATCACTGTGTTTTTATGAAAACTCTTCTAGTAATAATTATGAAAGTTCTAAACCACTGTAACGACAGCGTGGTTTATATTTCTCTTAGCCCTGTGTTTCAGATTCCCTTAGGTAAATTAATTATTGTTCGCTAAATTAGCTGGACAAAAAATGAAAATCTGACCCTTTGCCTTAAGCCGATACTAACTTGGTACAGTGCTTTGCTACATTATTAACTGCAGCCATGTGGAAAATAGGTTCTATATATTACAGTATCCCCTGTGCACAATGAACGTTATTATTTTCTTTTTTGTGAAACGTTAAAAACTGGTTGTGTGTTCTGCACGCCTGGAATCAATATTTATGTTCATATTTCAGTTTTGTTCGTTGTTAACTAGTAAACAGAAAAAATTTGATTGTAAATTGGGGAAAATAAAAATTGAACTGAAAAATAAATGCCTTGATGATTCAGCCACAGATGATGTTATAATTCAGTGACGGGACGAATGGAACGAAATGAACAGCTACATCTTATTTGGTTCCAAGTTTTACAATCCTGGTAATGACCAAATTCAGGAAGTTAACATAGGTAGTGTATATATATACGATGATCACCGATAGCATGACGGCGCAAACGGCGACAAGGCTGTTTGACGACGGCGGAAATCAGCAGCGCCATGTAGACGCATGGACTACATTTTTATGAAAATGAAATTTGCTCGAGTGGGTGGGTGACTAAATAGGTCAGTTATTTATGGATATCTCGCAGGGCCACTCGGGACAAAGAAAATAATTTTTTTGAAGGAATCCCCGGATTTACATATTTTCCTGAAAGAATCATTTCTTATGAATATTTTTCTGTCCGATACGCTTTTAGAAGCCCCGAGAAAACAAATCATAACATTTCTAATTCCCTGGAGTGGATAACGCACAAGAAACAACGATGTTATATTTCTAAAAAGTGTCATGACTAGTGCGTGATCTTTGACCTACCTGACAGCATGTGGAAAATGTCGAGTTGCGAGTGCTCCGATCTCTATTTCATTAGTCAGTCAGCCGTGCTCACGTAAACGTTTTAGTCGAGGGAAAGTTTGGTCTTGTGGATCCAAGGCACTCCTCCGAAAAGAACGTCTTAATTATTTTTTTTAATTTTCAAGTTTCGGGGCCCAGGGTAATTGCCCAGTATAAATCAGGCCCTGCCCTCGGTTAACCGTAGTTCTAAATTAAGGTATCAACTGTTGCCCAGTTGTGTTGTCAAGGAAGGTACAATATTATGAAAAGGTTCATCATAACTTATTTGCTTCAGTTTTCAATATTTTAATATATATAACATGGAAGTGGAATGAACAATGTAAAAGAATACGATGTGGTGATAGTTGGTGCTGGGATAGCTGGCTTGCATGCTGCGCACTGTTTGCAAAAGACATATGGCAAAAAAGTTATTGTACTTGAGGCAAAAGGTATTTTATACTTGAAGGTAGATCAACTAGATATTTACTGAAGAAATTTTCTTTTTTTTATGTGCTATCTTATTCTTCGACTATAGATCGTGTTGGAGGGAGGACGAGTGTGGTAACTTTGCCGTGCGCAAACGGCCATGATACGTGGGACACTGGTGGCCAGTGGCTAGGAAGGTATATAATAATTCGTCAAATGTGTTTGATTATTGGCACTGTACATGAAAGTAACGCATTCTGTATTTTTGATTTGATGAAGATTGAATGAGTAAGATAGAAAACTAATATTAAATTGAAGTACCGCTTCCACTAAATTCTTGTGTATGACTTGATATTTCGCATTCTCATAATTCATAATAATCTCATTTAACCCATTTAGGACTCAGATTTATTTGATTGAGTTACTGAATGAACTTGGCCTTGAGATGTACGAGCAATACACGACCGGTAAACAAGTTATAATGCTCCGCTCCGCAGACAACGTTATAACTTATTCGGGCCTGATACCGAATCTGGGACCACTCGTGCTTCTTGATTTCCAAAATTTTATAAGCGTGGTAAATTCAATACATTTTGTCCATGTCGTCTCGGTCACATATATGGTATGGAAATTAACCGAATTCTTATATATACTGAAATAAATACTTTTCGCAGGTTACTTCACTCTGCAAAGATATCGATTTGCAAAACATTTCGATCCATCCGAATGCCTTGGAGTGGGACTCAATGACTTTTCATACATTTGTTACTGACACTTGTCAATATGAGAGTATGTCCTACCTATTATTAGTTGTCATTGTTGTTATTTTGTAATATATTTGGTGATGTATAGCAAAGTTAACTAGTTAGAGTTAGCAAAGACTGTTTGGCAAATATGTGGGATCATATCATTCTATGAAGATCTAACACGAAATTATGTTTCATGCAGTTACTCGTGAGGTGGTAGAGAGCATAATTCGTATTATTCTCGGCGTTGATTTGAGTCAGGTTTCCCTCCTGTACATGCTGTATTACGCGAAACAGGCAGGAGGCTTCAATGCTTTAATCGATACTAAGAATGGCGGGGCACAAGAATTTCGTGTCAAGGTATTTCATTGAGCCTAGTACATTGCTTACGGCTTGCCGCACCTTTTTCTGTATTTTGTTTTTAGGGGACTATGGGACAAGTTGCTTTAAAATTGGCTGATTTGATTGGTGATGGAAATGTTGTGTGCTCTGATCCAGTCTGCTCAATCAACCAGGTATAAATAGTGATTTCGTAATTCAAATCCACTGTATATTTAAATTATACTATATCTTCTTTAGTATGAAACCATCGCACAAATAGTAGTATTGTCTAGCGATGGTCAGATTCTGTCCATCCACAGATATAATAAGCAGTGTCGATCTTTCATATTTGAAAATATTTCAGGCGTAAGTAATTTCTATGATTTTGCTTGTATTTAATATTTTCAGGTACATCCTGATTATGTAGAAGTCACAACAGAGAGTAGGCAGAAATACCATGGAAATCATGTGATTGTGGCAATCCCACCACATCTCGTTAACGATATACAGTTTGACCCTCCCCTCCCGTATGATCGAATCAAGCTGGGCAAAATGCCTGTCGGTCACTTGATAAAATTTATCGCTACATACCGATCGACATTTTGGAGGGTACGTTTAAAATGTTATTAATTTTATATTGCGAAATGGAGAATTAAATTATTTTCAATGATATTCAGGTACATTATAACTATATTTCACTAGGACAAGGGATTATGTGGACAAGTCACCGCTACTAGTTTATCGTGCTCCCCTGGCCCTCTTACAGTAGCCTTTGATGGGACCACGACAAATGGTAACCCTGCTTTGATAGGCTTTATTTGTGCGGATCATGCGATTTACTGGTCCAGCAAGTCGGTAAAGTTTTATTAGTCACATGTGTATAATGTACATTCTGCAGACATCACATTAAAATCTTTTGTAATAATTTTCCCCAGAGTTCTGAAAGAAGAGAGGCCGTACTTCAGTCTCTGGCCTGGACACTGGGTGAGGAATGCTTAGAGCCGATTCACTATGAAGAGAAGGACTGGGCCAAAGAACCATACAATGGCGGGTGTCCTGTCACTATCATGCAACCAAGAGGATTACTTTACTACCATCACGCATTGAGACAGCCATTTGGACGGTGAATACCTTGCAGTGACATACCCGTGTTGTATTCATAGTTTGCTAAGCTAAGCCTATAATAATTATTAACTACCTTGTGGTCTTGCAAACACATGAATATATATTAAGTAAATAAATATAGATTTACCTTGTAAATATAGTTAGGTATCTCAGAATACCTTATTTTTCAAACACCTCAAGTTCTGAGCTGGAGGTATTAAGATGACAGATTGTGATATATGAGAAACATACAGTAGGTCTACACGGTGGTTTAATTTGTGAAAATATTTGTGGCTCACTGGTGACTTGTATTAAATTTCTATGATCATAGTTTCTGTATTGTATTTCTCTAACTACAGCATTTTGCCAAATACCCTACAGTTCGAAGTCGTAGACACATCTATTCCGGTATTTTTTCAGAATTCACTGGGCTGGAACTGAGACCGCTCAAGTATGGTGTGGTTATATCGAGGGAGCTGTGGAGTCTGGACTCCGTGCTGCGAAAGAAATCTGTGCCGCTGTGCCAGATAACAAAAATGTCAAGTGGAAAGGTTCCGATGCGTTCAAAAACTCTGAGAACTATGTGTCTCATTTCAATAGAAAAAATAAGAGGTATATACACTCAAATGTTGTTTTTATTTTATGCCCCTACCAGGGTATATAAAGTTTGTAAATAGAGGTATATATACCAGCAGCTCAGTACTGGTTAATCATTAAGCGGTAAGAGAAAATGAGCACCGCAGTAAAGCCTTTTCCTTAGGCTGTTGGATAGTGGATATTAAATATATCTATCAGTCAAATTGTTGTATTATACTTTCACAGTTCAAAATTGAAGACGGTACTCAAATACGCAACAGCAGCAGGATTGCTTACAGCTATCGGCTTGTTTGCAATGAAAAAATTCAGTCAATCCTCGGATTCATAACTGAAATAATTCATATATTTTTATCATGATTAAAATCACTGTAATTCTGCATTTTGAGTGAGCATTCGGTATTGTTTTTTTTTCAATGGATAATTTGATATTTTATCTATGGCAATTAGTGTCAACAAATTTGTTCTTTCATATTCATATATATATTTGCAATATTGTTTAATCATTGTGATATCCAATATATTTTTAATACATCCTGCGTGAATCAGTATATGGAAACTTGTGGATTAAGTGCCAGTGCCAACATTATTCCGCCAGAATTACATGTATGAAACATTATTCCGCCAGAATTACATGTATGAAACATTATTCCGCCAGAATTACATGTATGAAACATTATTCCGCTAGAATTACAAGCGTATGCAAGTGAGAATGTTTGCGTTTTAAATCATTTGACACGGAACCACAGTACTTTTCGTTCTTGTCCCTCTAGTGGGAATTATGGCTCAATGCGTTTGGCATAGATTTAAACTGCAAGCGGGAATGAAGTAGTGTAGTGCTGAGTATTTATGTTCTGATTCCGGATTAACTTATCACAATAATGGCAGAGGCAGGGCAGAAAGAAAACGGTGCTATGGAATCAGCTTGGGAAATGAGTAAAGAAAACGTGAAACCAATAAGATCCGGTCGAAAAGTGGATTGTATATCGGCGGTCTTAAAGGTGCAAAATATTTAATTATCGACAATTTGGCAATTTCTGTATATACGTTACCGAGATGACTTCCACTAGCAGAAAATACGTGTTTTACCCTCCAAGCATCGATTTATGTTATGATCGCACCTGTATCGGTGATGTTTGTGATTGTGATATACACCATAACTAACCCCTGAACCCCAAACTCAAACAAACTTGTTTATTGAGTAGTGTAACTCACCATACTGCAGTGTTTGATGGGGTCAGGTATGTAAGCCCCTAATTTTAAGTTCATATGAGTTTGTATGTATAAAACGAGGGTATAGTCTGCAAGTTGTTCGGTAACGTATACACAGAAATTACCGACAAATATTCTGACACTTTGTTGTTTTATTGCGATGTTGGAAATATCGAAAGGTAGAGCAATGATTGTATGGTACTGTTGATATCTCTAAACTAAACTCAAATGGTAATCAATGTTTTTTTCCTTAGCCATCCACAGTTGACATGGAGCGATTGATTGATGAAAATAGGAAGTTTGAAGAAGAAATTTTCACTCAAGACAATTTAGAGGATCCGCTAGATCCATGGGATAGGTCAGATAGTGTTAGTTTTGAAAAGGATATTGGTATTGTCTGAGAAACTAACATTGCGATTTGATGCATTTTAGATATCTGAAATGGACTATTCAAAACTTTCCTAAAGGCATGAATGAAGGCAATCTTCAAAATCTCCTGAAGAATTTTATTGGAAAATTTCAGAATGTTGAAAAGTACAAGTAAGATGAATAAGCATAATATTTCTAAGGTTGAAATTGAAGTTGCAAATCTGCGCCTATGGTACATCCTCATAAGTGATATGATAACAACTATTCAATTAATTGTTTCTTCAGAAATGATCCCAGATATATCAATGCCTGGCTCACCCTGGCTGAGAATTGCACTGACAAACTTGAAACCTATAGCTATATGCACACGCAAGGCATAGGCACAAAGTTCTCTTTGTTCTATATCGCTTGGGCTGAGGAGTTTGTGAAGTGTGGTGACCTAAAAAAAGCAGAACGTATATATTCAACTGGAGACGACATTGCTGCAGAACCAAGGGACTTGCTTCAGCAAAAACACAGGTGGATAAAAT
>QXVX01010259.1:0-19339 GCA_013436065.1 Halocynthia aurantium | reverse complement strand
CAGCAAGTTAAATTTCCGTTCATTCATTTTGAGCAAGACAATGAAGAATGTGGAGATCAGAAAGTTGCTTCCCAGGAATTACAAAAATCACTAAATTTTAAAACATGAAATAAAAATTCAAGTGAACTTGCATTTTTTCAACCCGAATAGCTATTTAATTTGATGTTCATCTATATTTCCAGCAATGATGAACGTGCCGTGCTTGGTGGCTTGAAAGGCAGAGGAAAAAAACAAGTTGTAGGATCTCAGAGAACAGGGAGAGCTATGCAAGGTAAATACACTGTCATATTGATATTGGCTATTCCATCCCAGTTATTCCACCGGCTATTCTATCCACTATGTACTTCAAGTTATCACATTATGGTCCTTCTTTTCCATTTACAGGTTTTAATACCACCAAGCAAGCCCCTTTGTCGAGCCTCAACAAAAAACCTAGCACTTCGAAGTTTCAGGTCTACGAAGACGTTCCCATAGACCATGTGATGGGTGAAACGGGTCAGTGGGCGAGCATGCCACCGACCAGTGGGGAAAAAGAGAATACAAAGAAAGCAGGACCTTGGGCAGCAGTTAGGGTGAGCCTGTCTTATTAGGAAAACTACTTTTCATAGTCTTCAGTGCCTAAAAGATTTTTTCAGGGTTACCATTGTAATAATGTCTTTATAGCCTAAGAAGCATTCAACATCTTCTGATCAGCAATGTGCTGTTGTTGAGCCTTCTAAATCCAACTTTGCCATATACAGAGATGATGGAGATTCAGGTATTTGCAATTTTCTATTCTATTCCTGTGCCTTTCATGCAGTTGACTTAATATTTGGTCTGGGTTTTAGACTTAGACTAGTAATGTTTATTTGTGAGGGTGTGGAAAGGCAGCAGGTGGGATTTAATTAGTGCGCACCGGTTCTTCCAGGAGCACAATGAAAAAATGTGATTGTGGAATGATATGTATTGACATAGAATGATTTTGAATGGGCATTGCTGGAATCCAAACGTCATATCAAAGGGCTGAAAATTGGAGCCTCGTTTTTACTGTATTTGTGCTACATATATTTTTATTGTTTTCAGACAATATTCCTGGAAATCGTAAGATCGCATCCAACATAGAGACGATATTACATGAAAAGAAAGCTAGTGCCAATCCAACAACTTCATTGCAAACTGTACTTGACAAGCCGCAACATGACAGCAAAACAGTGAGTATATACTCATGTTATATAATATTATAATTTTAATAACATCTGCACTACCTGGAAATCTGGTGATGGAATATTTGAAAAATGGAAACTGGACAGAGCAATGATGGTCCTCCTCCCCACGGACGTCCCTAGTTCGAATTAATTTTTCCATTATTAAAACAGAAACTTTTCGTATTTAGATAAGCAACTATTGCGTGGACAAAGTATATTCCGTCATGGGGGAAATGCAGTTGGAAGAGATTCGTGGTATATTCTGGAGACACAGGAAAACACAGCGTGAAGAAGCGCAGAAAAATTTAATTTTGCAATGGACCGGTGTCGTGCCGCGACAAGACGACTCAATAAAGAGTGGGTTTCGGAAAACGCCGAAATGTGTATTCTTTGTTGCTTATATTCAACGCTTGTAATTCTTATACAGATAACTTTGAACATCAAAAGCAACGACTGGAAAAGGAAAGACAGTTGTTAGAGGAACAACGAAAAATGCTGGAGCGTGAGCATGAGAGAGTAGAATTGGAAAAAGAAAAATTGGCAAAGTTGAAAGAAGTTCAGTTGCCTTTTAGAAGTGAAAAGGTAGTTGTATGTGTTTATTTAGTTTTTAAATTCACTGGTACTCATGTTAAGAAACAACCGCACAAAATATCCACTCCGATATGACTTTTTGATACCACAGAATCTGAATCCTCTGACTGTAATTAAAATGTTAATATAATAAATAAAGCAAGGCATTTTATCACTGCCACCATAAATCATGCTACTTTGTAAATGTTGAGATCTAAGGACTATAGCTATACTGTTGCCAAAGCCCTGAAAACCAAACTGAATTTTCCTCACTTATAACCAAATTCACAAGATCAAAGTACAGGTAATCATGTTTCTTTTTCTCCAGCAGGAAAATTCATCTTTATGTGATCCAGAAATGATGATGTATTTTAAATCTGAGAATGCACAGTATATCAAGGTTCGGTTTTTGTTCAGTTTATTTTGTTATTTTACCCATGTATTGGTGATTGACCAAAGTCAACTATTGACTGAAAAATTGCATTCGCTATATAAATACCATTAATAGCTGACTCATCAAATATCACTTTTTTTCTCACAGGAGGAAAATGTTGAGGATGACTACATTGAATTACCAGGTATGAATACCACCGTTGAATAATTTCTTCCATGGTTTATTATCTTTTCCTTTTTTGCAAACAGAAACCAATGTTGAATAGTTTCTTCCATGATTTATTATCTTTTCCATTTTTGCAAACAGAAAAACCCCGCTCATCTGGATTTGTGGTGTTTGACGAAACATCACAAGGTATGTTAGGTTGATAGTTGACTTAGGGATCAAGCAATACATTGACATTACTATTGTATTTACAGGGGAAAAAGAAAAGAACACAGATGAACCGAAGCTGAAGATCGTAGGTCAATCTGAAACAAGCAACGCCTCCTTGAACCATTCACGTAGATCGCAACCATCACCCACAATATACACTAAAGAAGCACTGGGTAAGTTGTTGCTTATTTATACATATAAAGTTGTTGTATTTAATATATACATATTTTTACACCAGGGCTATTTGTTTCTGATTTTACAGGTGAAGTTCTCCATTGGTTCCAAAATCCTCTACCAGACGAAGAGTACACAAACGTACTTCCTGATATGATCAGCGTCCCTCCAGCTGAGTCGGAACGAATAATTCTGTCCAATTGTGTTAAAAATACTGATGTCCCGCAAACACAGACGTCGACCATTCAGAGGTCAGTAAAATCCATATTATCCAGTACTAAAAATAAACGGAACACCTAAGCAACTAGCATCCAAAAAATTGTATTTTTGCTTATTAGAAAAACCATTGCTCAACCAATGGCAAGTCTTCCTACAAGCTCTGGAGATTGTTTGAAAATGGATGCCAATTCTGGTGAAAAAACAAATTCTTTGGAAATTAAGGGAAAGGAAGATGTAAGTTTTCAGTTGTTTTGATTATGCTTCCAATGCGAGGCTTGTGATTTATTTAATTTTTAATAATAATTTCATACAGGCGACTCATTTCTTTGAAAGAAGCGAGTACCGCTTCGATGATGCCACGGTCACAAGCCACCATTTTGCTGCCAATGCCAGGCTGGCTTCCACCCCATTCTGTGGCAAAAATAAACATAGAGGAGGTGATTATAAATTACGATAAAAATTACATCGAAATGTAGGGATTTTCTTCATTGTTCAGGAGGCCTTTTTTCTAGAAGATGAACTCAGAGATGAATCCGTGTTCGCATCTTTGAGCCACATAGATGCAGCATCATCACTCGCAGAAAACAGAACAGAAGAGCAAATGCAGGAAGAAGGAGAAGAAGAAGAAAAGAGGAATGCTTGTGCTACTGCAAATCAGCTTAGGTTCTTTGTTTTCATCTTTTCTATAAAGTCACATATACAAATCTTGAATGGATATTATTATGCAAAGCAGCTGATAGAATTCCGTTACTTGTTACCAAACAATCAAACTCTGTTATCTTTGAAGCTAGATGTAAACAAATGTTTTCTTCGTTATTTGTACTATTAATATAATTGTTTCTTAATTATAACTTACTTTAGTCCGATTATGGAAGCCAGCAATGAATCTGAAAAGTCCTCGATGATGACTGCCGTGCTGCCACCAGAATCTGGAATCGCAACAAGATCGACATCAGAGTGCAATTGGCCTGAGTCAGACGGTGTCTTTTTCAATAAGGAAATGGAAACGGGCGATGTCGGGCTGGGCCAAATTATCGACGGCCTTTCTCAAGGTTGGTAAGCATAGAAGTATTATATAAAATTGATCATTTATTTGAACAGTTTTGTCGCCTACCGAGTTTCTCACAAATTTTGTTTAAAAAGTTGAGCCTTTCCATAGAATTTACATCTTTTATCTAATGTAAGGTATATCCCAGATAGATTCTCTTGTGAATACGTTTCATTCTTACAGATTCATCAAATGATTACCTACTATATGATACCATGAATTTTGATCTTTGGCCGAGTAAAACGCCCGACGGCAAACAAACGGAAGTGCCTGTCAGGTAAATTAAAAAGCTCAAAACTCAATTATTTTAAATACATCGTTTGGTTTTTTAGAAAAGGAGGTGTAAGACAGGTTCTGATGTATTTGAATTAATTTTTCTTACTGTAAAGTTTTATATCTTTATTTTTTGTAGCAAACCGGCAAATGAGTTCTCTGGTAGCACGGAGGCAATTATACCAACTGCGAAAGAAAGTCTAGAAAGTTCTGAAGAAACCAACACCTATGTTGATACGCTGTGTGGTGGGCTGGAGTGTTCAAACCTGAATGATAATGCTTCTCCACTGCCGAAAGGTAAGGTTCAGATCTATAGGATATATTTTTCTCATGTAACTAGTTGATTTGCATCATACTCGAAGCAATTACAGTAATGAGATCGTTTAAGAGAAAAAGATAAGAAAATGAAATATTACAAGAAATGATATAACTACCGTACTTACTATGTGATGAATTATCAGAAAAAGAAACCACTGCACAAATAAATGTCATTCATGATCCATGGGATGAAAAGCTATCAAACTCCATAATGAAGAATTCCTCTATATGCAATTTGGATGCATATTCATTGAATAAAATACTTCCAAAGATCAGGAAAGGCAGTATTTTAGAGCTTGGTACGTTTACATTTGCCAATCACTTACGGTCTGCTCTTCTCAGATATGACCAATGACTTCTTTCTGATTTTTTTACACCAGGGCAAAGGTCATACAAGGTGGGTAACCATATTGCGGACGGTGCATTCGCAAAAGTTTACGAAGCTTGTCCACTAAGGAAGGATGGTGAGAGGAACAGCTTTGTTCTGAAGGTAATGTCTTGCAGAAAATAGCAGTTATAGCACATCTAGTATCAGTTGAAAGTTGAATTATACATCAGCCTAATTTGCACATTCATCAAATGTAACTATCTTATTCATCCACAATGTGCAGATTCAAAACTCAGCTAGTCGGTGGGAACTGTATGCCGTAAAAGAATCCAAGAGTCGTCTCCTTCGAGATGGTCGAACATGGGAGGCAGAAGCAATTTTGGACATCACATCCGCTCACTTCTTCTTCGACAGCTCGATATTCATACTGCCTTTTTTATCCTGTGGAACTCTCCTGGTAAGAATATTGATATATTGTATTAATAGTGATTACGGTTAATTGTTGGGATTACCACTGGATTACTTTGGCCCAGTTAGGTTGCTGCTCTTTAAAAGTTGGCAATTTTTGTTTTATTAAAAAGTATTCTGTTTCCAGAAACTGCGCAATGCTGAGGTATACTGAATTACATAATTTAAATCAATTGGATCTCAATAAAATCAGCGTAGATACTCTCCACTACCACCTTCTAGCATGAAATAATGTCATAATGACGTCTATATACTGGTCCAATCAACAACATGGTGTCTAAATGGCTAATATGCTCATGCTATTTCCCTTTGCCACAAATAAGCATTTACAATACCAGTGGTTCAATTAACCAGATCAACCATACTTTAAAACCCGCCTTTGTAATGGTAGTAATAGTTAATGTTATCTCGATTCAGGATATAATTAACAGACGAAAAGAAAAGGTGGTACCGAACGATGTAGCTATATGGATTGCTCTAACGCTCATGAGGATCATCCATGGCCTGCATACCGTCGGGTTTATTCATGGTGATGTGAAGCCTGACAACTTCATGATTCAGATTATGTAAATTCTCTAGTTTTTGATTTCTTTTCTGAATTTTTCTTGTCGTTTACTCTCTTGATGTTGTTCATAGGGGTGATAATGTTAGAATTTTGGCAATTGACTTTGGACGTGCTATTGACATGAGAAGCCTGCCAGACAATGTCGCATTTATGAAGAAAAGTAAAACGAGTGGATTTGAATGCATACAGATGCAAGAGGGCCAGCCATGGAATTATCATGTAACAATTTACGATATATAAGATGATAATAATGCATATACCTGTTATTTATTGTAATTTCAATTAATTAGTTCCCATTTTTCAGACCGATTTTTACGGACTAGCTGGCATTCTGCATGTTATTCTGTTCGGGAAATACATGCAAGTTCAGAACAAAAATGGAGTTTGGTCATTAACAAACAAATTCAAACGGTAGGTACTTGATACATCTTTGACAAATGG
Organism: Halocynthia aurantium; assembly: GCA_013436065.1. NCBI lineage: Eukaryota > Metazoa > Chordata > Ascidiacea > Stolidobranchia > Pyuridae > Halocynthia > Halocynthia aurantium. Next base: position 12,982 of record QXVX01010259.1, on the reverse strand, counting down.
TCCTGATTCATTTTCTTAAGTATTTTTATTGTATTGATATAACTTTGAATTGTTATCTGCAGATTTTATGATGATGTCACTTGGACAGACTTCTTCAGAAGCTTGCTGAACTGTCATGCACCAACAGAAGAGCAGCCGTTCACACTGACACATTCCTCTCTTCCTCGATTGATTTCTAACATGGAGAGCATAATGTCTGACATGAATCACGGCATCACCAAAATAATCAATTTTTTTTCTCAGAGCCGGTAACCTGCCGTAGTAGTGTTTTGCTTCACAAGCTTTTAGATCTTTCATTAGCTTTCTGCTGGTCACTATAAATCTTTGTACAAATAAGCACTGGCTGTCTAAATGTATATAGACATGTATCATCAAACCCAGTTTCATTCTGATTAATCAATCAGCAATGCTTTTTATTTTATCCCTGACATTCTGGGTACACTAAATATATTTCATTTTAACGCTGCTAATGTGTCATTTTTTTATTGCAATACAAGGTAATTGTCTCCTGATGTACGAGGTGTTGAAATCAGTAGAAATAAGTTATACAACTGGATCTTAATTGCAGCAATATTACCATTGCACTTCTATTAGAGAGAATCTACAACTTGACGATTCCGCGAATATAAAAGGTCAGACTTGCGAGTTTCATTCACACACGTAGTGAGTAATGCACTTGTGGAGCACATATATAAATTCTGTACCTTCACCAAATTATTGCAGTTTATTTTATTGTACCAAAATATTGCAAAACAAATTTCCAAATAATTCAAGAAAATATCACAGTTGTCACCAACAAAATTTACTTTTGCACAACAAAACAGTGGTAGTGGTTCCATTCAGTCTTCTGTATAAAGGCTCTGCTCTGTATTACTTGTATCCTGTTCTCACCACATCAGCATGCACTAAACGTAATTCAATTCGGTTTTTCTTGTTATCAATGAACAACACACGCACTTCCACAGTGTCATTAGGACCAATGCATTGCTTCAGCTCCTCCCATCGACCGCCAACATTAGATAAATGGACCAGACCATCTCGTCCCACCCCTATGTCCACAAAAATGCCAAAATCGGTCACATTCGTTATCCGCCCGCTCAATTGCGACCCGATTCGTAAGTCACTGATCGAATTGACGCCTTTGCGAAATAAAGGCCTCCGCATCTGAGACCTTATGTCACAATATCCTGCACTTTGTGACAGTCCATCTACAATCAGTTGCATTGTGGGTATTCCGGCAGATAGATCATTGGCTAAATTCTTCACGCCTGACTCGTACATTGCTCGTTTAACAACAGATATAAATTCATCTTTGCCGACATCTTTCGCTCTCAAGCACAGCTTTTCAATAAGCTCTTCCGCCTTTTCGTAAGACTCTGGGTGTATCCACGTTTGATCTAGCGGGTTGGGGGTCCAGTCAATTTTTGGGACTTTTTTCTTGACTTTGCTGACTGGTCTACCTCTTCTTTTTTGTCCTGTTTTCAGTTTTTCCGTTCCTTCGTTGTTATTTTGAGATGCTACATCATCTGTCGTCTCCTCTTTTACCACTTGTTCCACTTTCGCTCCTTCGACAACACTGATACCATTCTGAGATAGGCATTTATGGTTGATTCGAATAAACCCTGACAAAATCATTGGAATGGCTTGATTGTATTAAAATGTCCCGAGGTCGTCTTAATTTCAAACAGACTTACCAACACATTGTTGAAAAGTTTTTTCGCCAATGCCCTTAATGCTAAGTAATTGCTTTCTATTGACGAATGGTCCAGATTTTTTCCTTTCAGATACAATATTTTTCGCTTGGTGTATCTTCAAGCCTGCTATATGCCTATAGAATTAAAACAGCCCGTTTGAGTCTACAACCTCGCAAAACAAAACACAAGTCGCAATAAACAATATACCTTAACAAGGATACAGTCGCTACATTGAGGTCCACACCTACATATGTTACGCAGTCTTCAATTACATCATTCAGAGCAGCCTTGAGCAAGAATTCAGGGACATCGTGCTATGAATAAATATAGAAATAAACAAATAATAATAATAATCTGTAGAAATTCACAGTAACTATTGTTAACATTAGATAGATCTTATTGATATAATGTTCCACTACGATTCCATTTTACCCAATGCCTATTTGGCATATCAATCAGTATGTAATTAATACTACTGCTAGAATATATCGAAGTAATGATAATGATAACACAAAGCCAATAATACCTGGTACATTCCCACTCCGATATGTTTTGGCTCTATCTTCACAAGCTCTACCAACGGATCTTGCAAACGTCTTGCAATAGACACTGCGCTCCTTATTTCAGGCCTCAGGTCAGGCAGTTCCTCTTCGGCATCTGGTGTCACGCTGTAGATGGATGCGCCGTTCTCGCTGACAATGCAGTAAGCTATCTCACGAGAACGATTGCGAGATATAAAATCGGAGACGAATGTTTCCGTTTCCCTGCATGCCGTTCCGTTGCCTATGGCGATAACGCTAAATTTTGTAGAATGAAGCATGCGCTTCACTTTATCGTAACTCTGCCTCTGAAAGGAAGGAAAGGTTGAGCTGTTTTATTTATACATGAAATATCCTGAAACTACAATTCAAATCACTCTCACTTCAGAATGCAGATAAAATGTATCTGTCATCAGCACATCTCCCACGCTTGATATGACCGCACATTTACAGCCATTTCTATATCCCGGATCAAGACCTAAAACGACCTATGACCGTAAAACACATTACCGTAGTAGGAAACCCAAATTTAAAAACATTTTCAGACCATACTTTGCCTCTGAGCGGCGGTGTCAGCAAAAGTTTTTTTAAGTTTCGAGTAAAAACATCAACGGCTTCCTTGTTGGCTTGTTTGGTAAGGTCAGACCTTGATAGATTTTGCTGTGTTACAAAAAAGTAAATGACTTGAAATTTTTCATCCAGGAATTACCTCGCTTTGCGTATGATGAAGGGTTTGATGAGTCGACAGTACGAGTCCTCTACAGCGTGCTTCAAAAGTTTGGCAACATCAGGGTTGAGGCAGTGGGAACGCCAGAAGCGTTTACACCAATTGAAAAATCTTGTCTCCGTAGGTTCATCGATTATTATTTTCACATGGAGATGCTTTTTAGTCTCTCCTCTGTTGATTGCAAGAACCTGACAAAACAATATTACGCTTTCGAGAAATATCACAACCTTTACCACGGTATAGCTTAAATTGAAATCGTGTCCCCGTCCAAACCTGTCTTTTAGACAACGTTACCATCAAATTCAAGTCAAACTCGTTAATCTTTTGATAACAAATTGTGGCACTGAATGAAATTACCACTGCAAATATGAGTTAATTTCTTGTTCTTAGTAATTGCATACCACAAACCGACCACAAATGTAACAACAATGCGAGTTATATGAAACTATTACCTGATAAGACTTTAGCGCGGTTAATCGACAATTAAAATTGAAAAAAATTTGGTATTTCTCAGCAACATCCTTCGATCCACGAGCCGCTTGTTGTTCGGTTTTATTGACCTTTTCTTTGCCCTTTTTCTTGTCCTTTCCTGAATTTACCTCTTCCTTTGCCTGGATAACTCTCGATTCTAGAGTCATCGTACTCGGCTGAAAAATGTCTCGGATTTTGTCCATTGTTGATTTGTCTTTTGAGATCATGTCTGAAACTATATGCCCGACTCCCTTTTCCACTTCAAACAGGGTACTCCGACCCTCGGTACCCTTCGAGACCCACTTCTTGAGATTGACCTGAATACAGCAACAACAAATAATACTTTGATTTATTCACTCATGGACTCATGGATTTATTTATTGGTCATTTTTAATACTATGTATGACGCCCAAGTTATTACTTCGGAACGGTTAGTCAGCACATCGTTCGCAGCGTCCTCCAGACCGATCGCGCGAGCTCTGTTTGCAAGTGATGATTTTTTTTCGCCTTGGTTAAAAAAGAAAAGCAAACTGATAAATCTGACCAATTACAATGAAGGAGATTAGCATATTCACCTTTGAATGGTGCAAAGACATGGTCCAATTCATCCATGGTTTGAGCACTTAGCAAAGCACTTTCGATCTTAACATTCAATTTGCCCTGTTTTTCTATGTTTTTTATCATAGTGTTCGATTTCTTTTGTACCGTTCTGATCAGAAAACAGAATAATTAAACCTTTTTCTCTCGTATGCCCATGTGAATTTGTGAATGTTGTGAACACAGTGAGCTGATCAAAGTTTGTCACCATGGCTTGCATAGACAGTGGAGGGTGATGTACATAATCAACTTAGTAGCCAAACTTAGTATTTAATTCAATGGTCCAAGTATTGTCATAACTGAACAATAGACATGTTCACCATTAGAAGGAATTTTTATGTACCACAAGTACTAGATTAGAAATATCATATAATATGTAGATCTTGTGCATCAGTGCTGGGACTGCAAATGGCTTTTGTAAGTTGAAGTGGAGGCAACAACTTACCTGAAATCATAACTCAACAAATTTTCGTATGGATTTAATAATTGGCCAACATATTAAGAATTTTTATGCACCACAAGTACTAAAATAGAAATAGCATACAATCTTTAGATTTTTTTTCTGGGTCTGCGAATAGCTTTAATAAGTTCAAATGGAGGCAATAACTTACCTGAAATCATTTAATAACTCAACAAATTTTCGTATCGAATCAGGGTCCATCGCATTTGTCCTTTCTTTTCTGTAACGAGCAATGAATGGTATGGTGCATTCATCTTTTTCTACCATGGTCATGAGATTGATAACGATGTCTCTCCTGAATGCAGGAATAAATTATCATAAGACTTATCAAGTTTTAAACATATAGATCTCCAGCCACAACACCTTATGTTCATTTCCTTTGCTAGTACGTCTACTACGTCCCATTGTGATTCAGTTTTGTGATTTAAAACTTCATTCATGTTTGGGGATATGATACAGAAGCACTTGCTTCCGGCTAATAATGGACGAATACGAAATTTACTTTAAAACACATGCAGCTAGTAAGGAATGGAATGTTTTCTGTTTAATATGCAGAAAAATGTCTGATGTTTGCACTGAGTGACAGTTTCATAACGGTGCTCCACCGTCACTTTAGCTATCCAGAGATAGCAGCCAGAATGCCAAAGCGGCGTTAACGAAACCGAAACGGTTGAATCAGTCAGGGCTTTTGCGGAAAAACTTAGGAAAGGAAAAAAAATCATATCGAAAAAATAAGAAGAATCGATGAATGTTGATACATGTACAATCATTGATAGTGGTTGATTTAGTTGGATGGGGCGAGGCTAAGTTTGAAAAAATGACATTTTCTTGTAGTATAAAAAAATATGCTTGTGCGATGTAGTAGTCATGGTTATAATAATCATGAAGGAACGGCATTTACCCTCGAAAAGGGTATCTGGGTGCACGCATGGGTAAATATTCATTGGATGCACCGGGAAATGGTTACGCTCCACCTATTTTGTGTTTGCTGTAACGAATTGAAAAGATGCCGGAACAGCTGCGCTGTCAAAATAGGCGTGTTCTTGGTGAGTAATGAATGTAGGTTTTTGGGTGTCGTTATCAGCTCGAGGCCTACATCTGTTTCCTTCACAAGATAGTGTATAGCCACTGTTAAATAAATTCAAAAATAGTAAAGTCTATTTAGTTCTCACAACAATCGCGAGCGGGTGATTGTGGCAGTACTTTAAAATTCTATTGCACGTATCTGAATCTTTCATTGCATATTATACTGCATTCTCTAATCTTATTCTGTATTCAATAGATTCGATTAATCATTCGTATTTTATCAAGTAGTTAGTTAATCGGTGTCATCATGTCTTCTGGCGATATCTCAGGCCTTGTTACTCGACTTGAATCTGTTACTCAACGTCTGGAAAGTTTAGCTAACAAAGGAGGTTCTGGAAGTGCTGTTAATGGTGAGATTATATGAAGACTAATTATACTAGATTCCAGATTATTTATACTAATTAAATTCCCCTGATAAAAGATGCGGTATTTCCATCAATTTTTAATATATTTTAATAAAGGAGAAGGAGATTCTTCAGAAATGATCTCTGGATATGACGAATACTTTGCACAGCATATAACCCCATTTCGTGATGCCTGCAACAAAACTGACTCCGATGCAGTTAAAAAAGCGGTTGGTATCTTCATATTAAACTTGAAATAGAAGTAACCACATAATATAATGCATTTAGCTTTTTCTAGCTGTATGTTAGTAATTAGTTTAGTTAGAATAAAATCTTGAATAAATGAACCTCAAAATTAATGCCAATGTGTTATAATACAAATATACCAGAAATTTGAATGTTTTGTTTTCAGGGCGAAGTCGTTCATCGGCTAGCACAAGAGCAAAGGAAGTTTCTGGCGTGTGCTTCGACAAGTCGTAAACCAAAACCAGTATGTCTTTTCTGACTTTATATAAATATATATCTACCTTGCAAATATTATAGTATCAACCTGTTAAAAATCCTGAATAACTTTCTTAACCGTCTGCAATTACAATAGCCTGATGATCTTCTTGTATTTTTTTTACAGGAGGTTCTTGCTGAATTGATTGAGCCCCTCTCAGCTTGCCTCAACGAAATCATGAAAATTAAAGATGGAAACTTCAAGGATAAAAAATATGCGTCCTACACAAACGCCATCAATGACGCGGTGAGCGCGTTCGCTTGGATCACTATCGAACCTGCCCCCGGTCCATATGTCAATGAATGTGCCAATGGGACTCTTTTCCATATCAACAAAATTCCAAAGTACGTGTTGTGAATTTTTTTCTTACCTATATATAGTGCATATGTAGTGGTTTTAGTTTGGATAATTGTTTTTAAATACCGTCACATGATTTTTATTTGACATAATTAGGTTGGTTTGAATTTTCATGGGATTAAAGAAAAACCAAATTACTGACTTATGTACATTGATGTGGTATATTATTATAAAGTTGACAATATCAAAGTCGCTGACCCTATGCATGGATCCCGTGAATATGGCTATATCAGAGTAAAGTAAGAATACAAATCTTTAGATAAATATATTTCAATTATCTTCCTCTTAATCACTAGGGAACACCAAGACAAAGATTGGAATGCCAAATTGAAAGGCATTTTCGGTCCACTCCGTGATTATATTAAGAAGTTCCATACCACAGGAGTAGCGTGGAATATAAAGGTAGGTTTTTTTGTACTCTTGACTTCTTTTCTCTCTTTTTCTTTCACTTCTCTTCTCTTTTCTCACTTTGTAGAATACTTCCTTTCCTTCTGAAGTCATTCCCAAGCCTCTTGTCCCTCCTAAACCAGATCACCTTAAAAAAGAGCAAAAGACCATCATTCCTCCTCAGCCGTCACGAGACGCACCGTCACCCACCACATATAACGAACTCGATATGTTGCCCCCGCCACCTCCCCCACCAATTTCAGATTATAATCTGGACCTAGCTCAGTCTCCTTCTATGCCACTGCCTCCAGCCCTTCCTGAATACGAACCCCCTCTTATGCAGTCTGTGCCAACCAGATCAGTTGGGTTTGCCTCTCATGCTCTGTTTGCTCAGATTAATCTCAAAGGCCTGGGAATAGCAACTGGTTAGAAGTTTGCGAATGTTAATTGATTTTAAAAATATCAAGCACCATTGTATGATTTTTACTGACTAAAATCCTGAGTGTTTGAGTGTGGTACCAACCAACCCATTGCATGCTTTTGCTGTTTGTTAGAATATATGCAAGTACTCCTATATTCGGTATGCAGTGTTACTTCACTCACACAAACACACGCTCAGAACCACCATCAGTTAGAGTAATTAAATAAAACAATCTTTGTTTTATCACTTATTTAATGAGTTTTAATGTTAGCTTCTTTGATAATAAAGAATAGATATCAAGGATATTTCATCATATTCCTAAATTGACTTCAAATTTCTATCATTCCTATTTACCTCCATGTTTTCACTCTTTTAAAAAAAAATGAATGCTAGATAAGGCTAAAAACTCTTATGTAAAAGGGTCCTGTTGCAACTGTCGGTGCTGCCGGTGCCCCACCACCACCACCGCCGCCACCTCCAGCACCAGCTGCTGGGGCAGCACCATATGTTCCTGTTAAAGAATCTGGTGATGTGGCTGCATTGCTCGGTGATATCAATCAGGGATTAAACGTTACTAAGGGTGAGTTTGAGTGAAGGTTAACAGTAGATACAAATATACAGTATCTTTCTCAACCTACCCTTACTTGACAATTTGATTACAACCACTTAGTCATTAGTAGTCTTGTTTAAAACCTCAAATATCTTCCAGTAGCATTTCATAAATTGCATAATTCATATTTAGAAGTGATGGTACTAAAATTCCAAGTTTTGTGAAGGCTTTTAGCATGAGTACTTATACATCGTTCACGCTGAAATGACTTATGGGATGGCAATGTTGTTTATCATGCATGATTACTGGTGGAAATGCATGATCCTATGGCATGACCATCCCTTCACATTTAAATTACAATGACTGAATTTGGTTGTCATATAGGATTGAAGAAGGTGACAGATAACATGAAAACTCACAAAAATCCTAATTTGAGATTGCAATCTGCTGTGCCGTTCAAAGCCGCTAAAACCGTATCCAAGGTGACTGCACCAGGCAAACCAGCTGCACAAGTCACCAGGCCACCGAAGTTTGCTCTGGAAGCTAATAAATGGGTTATTGTAAGTGCTTTCAGCAAGCTAGATTTTTTCATAAATATTTATATATAAGTTATTTTTTCCCGATATATCCTGAACTTTCAATGCAAAGGTTGAATCGAGATATATTTTAAAACTGGGGGATAAATAATTGCCAGGCAAAGATACAGAAATGGGATCTTCATTATATAGATGTGTTTTAATTAATTATTCATCGCAGAGAAAATAACTTGCTTTGTTTCAGACTGGACTGCGACTGTAGAATCATGCTTTATAAATAATATATAATGGTATTCATTCCCAAGAGATTTTTTTTAGCTTCCAGTCATGTGAATAATACTGATTGATTGTATTTGATCCTGTTGTCTTTTAAAGAAACCTTATGGTCCCGTAAGTAATTTCCGAGCGTTTTTGTTAAAAGTTTATCCTTTGCAGTTTTTCAGAATATTTTATTTACTTCCAAATTGAGATATTGTCTGCTTGCAGGAATACCAAAAGAATAACCAGGATATCGTTATAAAGGATGCTCAAATGAAGCATACAGTTTATGCATATAAATGCGAAAACTGCACAATCACAGTGAAAGGAAAATTAAACTCGATAGTGATTGGTATATTCCCTACTTTCATTTTCCTGTTGTAAATTAATAGTAAGCTAAAACAACTGCGGTATATTACATATTTGTTGGTCCATTCAGATACATGCAAAAAGACAAATGTTGTGTTTGAGAATCTCATCGCTTCACTTGAATTTATAAATTCACAAAGTGTCAAGGGACAGGTAAGCACAATTTTTATAATAATAATTTACTGGTGGCATTGTATGGTACTGTATGGTTTTTTATGCATTTTATATAAATTTTATTAGACTAGAGTACTAGACCTATCCTATCCCAGTTGTTGTATGCAATTTGTTTTCAAAAAAATCATTTTTGAGACCTATTCCTATTGTGTCCCTCGGTATATGATTGTTCAAACACGTCAGAGACATCCATTCACTTGTTAAAAGCTGATAGTAAGGTTTGATTACGTTTTTTCAGAGGAGGATCCAGATGTGTATGTAGCATATCATATGTGAATAAAAGACATACAGTATTGATTTTGGGCCTTTGTAAATACAGTTGTGTAAATAACACAAAACTAGGAATATGTTTATAACTCGTTACTGATATAAGTTATATTCTTTGTCGATTTCTTTAGGTTCTTGGTTCCGTGCCAACAGTGATGATCGAAAAAACGGATGGCTGTCTTTTGTATCTTAACGAGAATTGTAAAGATTGCAGTATCATTACTGCCAAATCAAGCGAAATGAACATCAGTTTACCCAATAAGGATGGAGATTATGTAAGTAATTTTTATTACTGTGGAACCCCAATATAAGATATTATAATTGGATTTTGGGATCCAAAAAATTCTATGGAGATATGTCTATGGACATTGAATCAAAAATGCTGACACAATATTTTTACTGAAGGTTTGGTTTTTAAAAAATTAAATAGAATGTTAGAGAGATATAAAAATATATAATTTTCTCAGTGTATTGATTTGAAATTTCCATTAAGGTGGAGTACCCGATTGTCGAGCAATTCAGGACCTCTTGGAATGGAGAAACATACGTGACAATACCAACTGAGAATGCCGAGTAGGTATGAAGTACGTATTCCTTTACTTCTGAAATTCGCCATCAAGTAATCCATTTGTATGATTCAATCTATTCAAGAGCTTCGTTATAATCTAGTGTCAGCATACATTTTTAAGAATTACTACTGCTAGTATAATCTCTTCAGTTGTGATCTAGCAGTATTATATGTCTGTCAGAGGAAAAGTACATTTAAACTTGAGCAAATGTAATTTCTCAGGCAAATGTCACCAAATTTTGTTAATTTGAACAAAATATGTGTATGTCACCATAGGGTGATGAGTATGAAAAGATAATTTAGTTTACACTTAGATTGATAACTTGTTAGGACTCTTGCTACTTAGCCGACCGACCGCATATTTTTTAGTCACAAGCCATTACACATAATTATTACTTCATCCTATAGGGCAAAAGGATTTTTTTATCCAAATTGTGATCGGACAGTCCATATTCTCTATATTTTTCTAGGGTACGCATGTTGAAGAAAAGCACAGCTTTGTGTTTTCTTCATATCTTAATTGATTGTTGTAATTCGTGCCTTATGCATTGTGCCTGTCATGTAAATATTTGATGGATTGAAAATTCTGAATTATGGTAGAATTTCCTTAGTATTCAGTAAATTGACCATGATATATATAACAGGAAGTGCACAGAAAATACATATATGCTATACAAATGTGAATGACATTTATTTAGCACAGGCGACAGGATAGCAACAAATTGCAGAAATAACTTGGTGGGAACTTGGCGTTTGTCTTATGGTAGTTATGTACTGTAAAAAGATTTAGAATAGTTGTCCAATCTTAAAATGACAGGCTTTGCAGTGAAACATAATATATGAAAACTACTTGTGTGATAATAGTATGTGAATACTTCGTTGTCTTACAGATCGAGAATCCTTAGTTTATTATTTGAGGAGTTATATTGAGGTATAAAATATTTGAAAGACATGCAAGTTATATGGAGGACGCCATATATGACTGAAGAATCAAGTCAATCAAGAATATAACATAGTCATAAGGCAGTAGTATATTTACAATACTGTACTGAATAAGTAAAAAAATAGAATTTGGCCAACAGCCGCTGTCACCTTCAGAATCCTTAATACAAAAAGTTTGCAACGAAGATTATAAGAATCACAGTAATGTAATTGCCTAATGCCCTTTTTCCACCACTTGTAGTTTCCTCTGGTTGAGCGGTCGTGAGTGGGTCTAGTTTACATTCTTCAGTAACGTTGTATTTCTCCGGGTTACAGTAACTGTAGTATTCCAAAGCGTCGTCTAAACTCCATAAACTGTCTGCTGGCATGGATGGGTACTTAGGAGATCCCGCTGGAATTTCGTTCAAAAACATTTGGATTCTGTAATCGTCAGCTTGATCTGGAATTTATTATGGGAATATGATATCGAAAGCACTCTCTACAGCACTGCTAGTTTATTTAATTTAATATTTATGGTGTTTTTTGAGGACGCGTGGATCGGAATATGTCGTTTCATGTTAACAATTGCACATTAAAACTACACTGTAATTCTAGTTCCTTTTAGCCTATACAGTGAAAGAAACATCAATATAGTTTAGATTGATCATCCTTGAATTATGAATTATCCTGTCGTATTTATTGTTAACCAATATCTTTTAGTCAAAATGGGTAAAATCAGGTTAAACGTGGAGATTTTTGAATACTATTTGACGCATTTTTGCTGTTTAATGTGTGTGTTTTTCAGTTCAAGTTACCTGTGCATCTGTATAAAATAATGGCGATATTAGCTCCACCCGGTTCGTAGAAACTGCTCCGAAATGTTCTGTTCCCTTCTTCAGCAAAATTATCAGATGTTAATAAACCACCGTCCTAAAAAAGCGGTGTAACTGTAATTAATAACGACAATTTTTAATGAATAAAAAAAGTCATTTTTAAAAATTAACCTTTACTAAACCCAGATTAGAAGCGGTACACATAACTGTTTGCGAGTGTCCAAAAGCGAAATGACCACGAAGCCTATCGGTGTCATTAACTTGGCTGGCTGTTTTTAACGCTTTCATGATGTAATCAACCAGATGACAACTGATTTTATAAGAAATTTCATGTCCAAAACTCTTTGTTAGATAGTCGTCCATGTCCTTGGCGTATTCCATTACTAAAAATCGTTGGTTCTTTATTCTACAGTATTGTAGAGCATTAATGCAGTACAGTCCTGTGCAGAGTACAAACCTTTGAAGTCCTCCGCTGTAAAGGGCAAACACCAAGCTCCGTTTTTTCCAGTTGTCCATTGCTCGTTTGCGCACCCTTCTTTCCAAATGTCCTTTATCAGTTCATTCGTTATATTAGCCCGTGGTATTCCCAATCGTCGTGCAAAGTTGTCTGCGACTTTGGTGACGTACGGACCTATGAATACAAATTACGTATGTATTAGGCTACAGTGAAATCGGGAAAGATTACAAATGTCACTTTCCGTTTTTATCAAGTTTCGCGACATCTACATGTTGTTTGCATAATATGGGAGTTATGGGAGCCTCGTGCTGTTAGCAGATCATTATTACCGTTCAAGAACTTGTCGACGTCGGCTGTCGATGTATCGTTGTCGTTAATTTGCGTTGAATATTTTTTGCAGTAGTCGTAGAAATGAAGCAACCATTCCCTGGTTTCATATGATGCGCGGTCGCTAGCTTGTTGCG
>QXVX01010258.1:0-10084 GCA_013436065.1 Halocynthia aurantium | reverse complement strand
TTGTCTTGAAACTTGAGTGCTAAAGTATTGTCTTCAAAAAGAGGGCTGAACTGCAAGATTAAGTCGGACGAATCAAATCTGAAAAAAATGAATTGCAGACGTTCAAAATAAAGTACAGTAGAATCTTGCATCACGAGTTTAATTCGTTCCAAGGTCGGGATCGTATTACGAAGCGATTTTTCCCATTTAAATTAACTAAAACCTAATTGATCCGTTCCAGCCCCTAAAAACCACGCGAAATTCCCCTTTTAAGGTATATTTAAACGAAAACGTGCAGTTAGAAATAAAATAACAATAGACGTGTACATGTAATAAAAACATGAGTGAATAACGAGTAATGAAGTGGTTTACTGAAGTTTTATTGGTGTTTGTATTGCTAAAAGCTTTATTACTACTATCTTTAGCACTTCTATTTTTCGGACCCGTGGTTAACACATAGAATTAACACAGGATAAATATAAAAAATGCATGAAACACAAAAAATTCACTAGCACAAGATGGTACCGCTACAAGATAAACACGTGAATTAAGCAAGTGCAGGCTGCGCTTGGTGGGAGGAGCGCGGTAAATTGAGCACGTGCTATTTCTTAGAATTCTTAGAAATCGATGACGTCATGACAAGTTTCTCGTCATGCGAGTCACTCGTAATGCGAGGTTCTACTGTATCAAGTTTTATCCTAGATATAACAAAACATAAATATGGAAACTGTAAAAATTTGCATTCTGTCTTGTCGGCATTCGATTTTGGATGATTTAGGAATTCCTGATTGCTCAACCACACTAATCTAGTTATTCATTCACAATTTATTGAAAATAAATTATGCAATAAATCACCTAAAAGTCCTAAGCAAATACTCGACATTATTCTAGTCGGTAAGTAAACAGGAGTGGTTCGGTGGGAATAAGAATTCGTTGCTTCTACGAATTGCGACAGACCTATGTAAAAAAAACAGCGATTGTTAGCACGTAGCAATGCGGAGTTGATTTCCCCTTTTTTAATATTTCGAAATATCTGCATCCTGTCTGGTAAACAATTGTTTTATGACTTTCATGTTTGCCGAGGTTGTGTAATAGTATATTAATTCCCGGTAAAGATGTTACTTTCATTCAGTTTCGAATTCATTGCCTATCTGTTCCTTAGTCCCCGATTGAGGAACTTTTTCGAATACACACACACAAAATCTTCCGCATAGCGACCTCACATGGACCGTGGTTTTTAACTTAAAGAATTCACTTCCATTATACCTTTCGATAATAGATACCATCGAATAATAGAAAGCATTTTTTGACTTCTCAGTACTGTATAACAGTGCTCTTCAACCGGGTGTACGGTATACCAAAGTGTATACCGGATCATAAGATGGTATACGAAGGGTGTACAGCCTAAGTCATGGCTTCTAAACTATATTATTATAGTAAATTAAATTGGAGACAACAGCGCAAATGATTATACAGTAGAATCGATTACTGCGTTACCATTTTGATTGAAAGATTGAGTTAACGGTTAAGTCATGGCGAAGTAGCCTTCAGATACAGGTCAAAAAAACTTGTTTTTATGTTTTTTTTACACAACCTTTGCATGGTTAATTGCCTCTGCCCAGTAAAGACTAAAATAATCATCTATAATAACTTGACCCACCACCTAGATTTTAGTTTTTTTTACTTTCTGTGCATAATTAAACATTGCTATTTGTGAGGTATACAAAGTTCTTTTCAAAAATTGTAAAAGGTGTAACACGGTGAAAAAGGTTGAAGAGCACTGCTGTATAAGGTTATGATCTATGTCATAGAATCTATGGGGTCGACGATACTACACGAGTTGCAGTGGTAATACAACTGCAACAACCTTTGTGTAGAAATAGCATTACTTAGTTGCATCATTCCGGGGTTTCCATACTTTTTACACAATCGGCTCCTTGGAGATGGGACATTTGATTCTTCATCGAACCTCTCAGGTAACAAGTGTATCCTACAGATCGGATCTCGAAGATGATGAATTTGCGATTGTATGGCATAGACAGATGAGATTAAATGCGTACGTTGTTCTCTGGTGTTCATCACCCGCACTGTTACTTTTCATATTCTCAGTATTTGGCTAATACTGATGCCTCCCCTCCGCGATGACTGCACACCACAAAGTTTGTTTATGATAGAAACATGCGTTCGAAAACAATTTGTTAGTTTGAGATAAAAGGGAACAATTGTCTGAAAGTCGATTCAAATATAAATCATATTGAGTGGGTAGCTCGTGCCGGAGAAATGCGTACTTGGGGATTTAATATAGATATCTCGTTGTTCACCAACGCATGACTGTGGTAAAAATTATCGGGTTTGAATAGGTGAAATCTTCAAAACCTTTCTACTTATGATACTGCTGCCAATAAAGTATTTACAGTTTACCTTGATCTTGTGTATATTATACCCGATAAACGTGTTTGCACACGTCGAACTATTTCAGCTTCAGTAAGAAATGGGGGATTTTCGCGCAGAATAAACATCAAAAAACAGATTTCCTCATACGCTTGATCTTATCAAAAACTCCTAGCAAGTCCTAGCAATTTGTTTTGTCTCGATGTCAAGATTATTGAATACCCAATACAGTTTTTACAGGTTGAAAATTCTCAGAAATTCAAAAGTTTCATGATATCTTAATGGAGATTGTGTTTAGGATCCCAAGGGTCCCAACCCACAGCTGTGCCATTTTATAAATTATTTTATAAACGCTTAACTCTCGATTCCGGGAATTTCGCATAAGGGGTTTTCGAAACAAAGGCTAGCAACAGACAACTTTCCCATTATGTCGGGCCACACTTCATTGTTTATACAGAGTGCCCAAAAAGTATTCCCCCAATTTGAAAGCGAAAACAAATTGAAACGAAGTCAAATGCCGCATTGTTGATACATTTTTACCACATTTTATATAATTCTAATTCTATCCGAATTGATGGACGTGTCGGACGATCTCTTTCATACTTAGTCCTGTTATTTCGCTGTGCCCATTCTGTCACGACATTGTTGCTCTTTCAATATTTTTTTTCTAATTGGAACAGACTTCAAGGCCACCGTGTATTTTGAATTGTGAGATTACAGCAATACCATACGGCTTGTGCGATGCGCAACCTATTTTTGTCTTGTATAGGCTGTCTATATTCATATGGCTTTCAGCAGCATCAACCAACCTTTGCCCCAGAAGAGCTGCTGGCCTGTTCAATAAACGCTAGAAGGTTTACTGACGGGTGTGCCACGGGGGATTATTTCAACACTATTGCTTAAAGACATGAGACACAAGGATCGAACCTCACACCTCTCAGTAAGGAAACTAGCTGGCTTTTTAGTTTAATGAAGGCTGGTGTTTAGGAACTTTTATTCAAAATGGGTTTTCGTTTTATTTACTGACGGATTGACGTTGGGCCTAAGTGGTCACATAACATGACATAAATTCGGACGGAGATGAGTAAATCATTGACGGATATTGATTCAAGTAAGCGTTCAGATTCAACGCGCGAAACAACGATCGGGTACTTTCCAATACCAAATACGAATCAATTAACGAGTTCCGTCCCGTGAAAAAACTTTCCAATCATTTGATAAACTATTTTATAAACGCTAAACCGTCGATTCCGGGAATTTCGCATAAGGGGTTATCGAAACAAAGGCTAGCAACAGACAACTTTCCCATTATGTCGGGTCACACTTCATTGTTTATACAGAGTGCCCAAAAAGTATTTCCCCAATTTGAAAGCGAAAACAAATTGAAACGAAGTCAAATGCCGCATTGTTGATATATTTTTACCACATTTAATATAATTCTAATTCTATCTGAATTGATGGACGTGTCGGACGATCTCTTTCATACTTAGTCCTGTTATTTCGCTGTGCCTATTATGTCACGACGACATTGTTGCTCTTTCAATATTTTTTTTTCAAATGGGAACAGACTTCAGGTCCACCGTGTATTTTGAATTGTGAGATTACAGCAATACCATACGGCTTGTGCGATACGCAAACTATTTTGTCTTGTGTAGGCTGTCTATATCTATATGGCTTTCAGCAGCATGAACCAACCTTTGCCCCAGATAAGCTGCTGGCCTGTTCAATAAACGCTAGATGGTGTTTAGGAACTTATATTCAGATGCTATTTACTGAAAGGCGTGCCACGGGGGATTATTTAAATAGTATTGCTTAAAGACATGAGACACAATGCTCGAACCTCTTAGCAGTAAGGAAAGTAGCTGGCTTTTTAGTTTAATGAAGGCTGGTGTTTAGGAACTTATATTCAAATGGGATTTCGTTTTATTTACTGAAGGATTGACGTTGAGCCTAAGTGGTTACTATAACCTCATTGGAGGTCACAATTATTGCTACAGTTCTGGAATCGCTGAAGTACCAGTAAAAATAGAGGTACACCAAGTGTTCACATAACATGACATAAATTCGGACGATATGATTGAATTTTTGAGCGTTGACCTGTGGTATAATCTACTGCCTACATCAAGTTTACCTTCGTTAGATCTCTAGCGCTGTCTAATATGTTATCGTTAGATTATCTGGTTACGATACTATTAGGAATGCGCGGATGTAATCGTATTCTATCCACTAATATTAGTCTCCTCTTTACAATAGAAATTTATTGCAACAACAATCTAATTCAATTTTTATATCCTGAAAGTCATATATCAAATCAATGCAGTAGGAAATTAGAACAGTGTAACAAGTTCATATGTCTTAATATGTACAGCAACAGTTTCATATTTGATTGCAGTGTTGCTATTCCATACACGGTTCGTTAATAACGTCTATCACTGCGCTGACTCGAGTCAAGTGGTTTAATTTTGTCCATACCTCGACCCCATAAAAATCTCGACTTCCGTCATTTTATTTACTATTACGTATATGTATTATATTTTCTATTGTATTCTGTTTACTTAGATTCTGGCATACGGTGACTGGTAGTATGAAACCTAGAGTTTATCAAAATAAACGTCGCATTTCCGATCCCAATATTAGCGATAAGTGTTAAAATGGTTCGCAATACGCAAATATCGTCACAATAGTGGACTGAGTCTGAAAACCGGCCGGGACTTCCTTGATCTATTGGGCCGGTCCGTTAGTCCCAACATGTAGGGGCGCTAGCAAGTAGGCAATAGATTTCACTGGCCCATAGGCGCCAGTGCCATGGTTTGATATTTAGCGGAGAATATACAGCGATAGAGGCAGAAGTTTTTCCTTGCCCAAATGGCCTGTTCGCCACTGACGACTGCAAAATATGGGTCGTCTAACAATGATTAAAATTGTTAATTGAGTAATTTAGAATTCACTAGTTGAACTTTAATTTGTTTTCGGTGATATAATAGCGCCGACAATTGAAGCAATTATATCTGTATTATTGCAGCGAGTATTCTTTTTCGATCTGTATCTGGCATCATTTATTATTTATTTATTGAACTCGCTCTCAAAGAAGACAATACTTTATAACCTCGGCGATCTATAATTGTTTAAGGATTCTAAGGACTTAGGATGGATTCTTTCTAAAACCTATATGCCCTGTATAGTTACAGCAATACTCATTCAACGAAGATTCTAGCCTCTGCTTTTTTATTTTGGCTGGTTTTAAATCTAAAAGCGCGGTCAGCATCCTCAATGTTAAAACTGCATGAATGAATCCAGCGGTCTTTATTCGCCGGCTTTTTTGCGCACTGAAAAGGAATTGAATATTACAGCGAAAGTTTTTACAAATATTTGGAAAAATCAACGATGTTTTAAAGCCACGGTGACCCCGACCCGATATCTTGATATTTCCATAGATTCATAACAAGCTGAATCACGTCCCCAAATATCAGACATTTTGATACTAAGCTCTGTGCAATAACTGACAAGGGATAGCTTATATTAATCTTAAGAGTGAACTTGACTGTTTTTCGGTGCAACCCTGTAAACCTGATTCAAGTCATTTCGGTTTTCACTCGACTTGACTTTAGGCGTTGCTGTCAAAACACTCGACTTGCCTACAAAACTGTGCGAAGTTATAGAAAAGTAAAAGTTGCAAGAATTTATACATTGGTGTGCCTCACAAATACCGTAATGATAATTGTGTCAGAAATAAAGAAGAAACTGTGTGTGTGTGTGTTGGGGTATGTTCGAGTGCGCATAACTCCCAGGTTTTTTGAATCAGCGCTTTTGTAAATTTGTGTGGAGGTCGTCTCGTTTCAAAACGAAATCTAGGTCATCCATTTCTCAATAATACATTTCTTCGATTTCGATTACATGACAACCCTGCCAATCCCACGCTACAAGCCTGAATTAGTCCGTAGAGCATGTCGATAGATAAAGCAAATACTTACATATAAGGCAGTCAATAAAGTAGGTGTAGTGCACTAATGGGTTGTAGTCGTATTTTGTCATTAGTTTCTTGCCGCTGTATTTATCAAGACAGAAGCAGAAGTATCCCAGTTTATATTCACAATGCAAGGCAGGGAAATTGCCATCTTTATCACAGGCTAAATAGATTGAACAAAATAATAATCAAGATGCTTCTATTGAGATTAATCGCAATGCCTACCATCCCAGTTACTGCTACGTACCTGGATGATCTGTTCTTTTTGCTGCTTTTGCAATAGTCATTTCTTTCATGCATTGAGTTTCGCTTACCCCCTGTGCAGACGCTATGCTGTAATAGGGAAATGTTTTCCATTACACAAAATGTTGTATATTATGTGGCTTACTCTGGTCCCAGTTTTTCACACACAAAAAGGGTTCTGTTTATTTTTTGTTTTGTTATTTCTTTAACGAAAGGCAGCACAGTACTTACCATTTTCCTTCGTAGTCTTTCTCTTCGTCTGTCTTGTCTTTACAATCAAACGTACCATCACATAATCGCTCCTGTTCTAGACAGATTTGTTGTATAGCTCCATCATACGAGCATTGGAATTTCGTTGTTTCGCAATCTGGTAACGACAAAATTAGCCACAGCGATCCCAGATTATGAGCTATATATATATACTAGCAAAGGTACCCTTGCAATCCTTGCAATCCCTTAACATTAAGCCATCGCAAATACCACATATGCCTGCGTAAGAGTCGTCCCGTACTGAGATTCATTTGAGGACCATATTCGTTAGATATAACAGTACACTGAGTCCTCTAGATACGAACATTCATATTACGAACTTTCGCCGATACGAACACGGCCGCGAACATTTAAAATTTGCCTGAATGGTGTAGTTCGCTAATCCACCGCTTGGCGCGTGATTGTCAACAACAACACACATCTCCCAGCCTCTTTCTCAGTCACGTGTGGTCTATCTCACGAAGTAGTTGTACTGTGTATTAAGTGATTGTTGTCATTACGTATCTTTGATAATTTATTATTTGTGGTCATTAACTTTTAAAATGCTAACAGTAAAATATTTACACTGATTTGTTTATAAGGGATTGATGGGAGTTGTTGGATGGGAACCGATGTGGCATTACCTGTGTATTTATATATATTGTGTTCGATTTACGAACAATTCCAGTTCTCTTGGAACGTAACCTGTTCGTATGTTAAGGACTACCTGTATTACTTCTAGTTCATCAGTCCACCATCTTACCCGTGAAAAAGTCGACTGTTCCTGCCGTTTCTAAAGACCCATACATTACTGACAGTTCGTACAGTTGTCCTGGAGTGAGTTTATTTTTTGCATCTACATAATGGTATCCGTCAGCATCAAGGTCGCTTTCATTCAGTCGCACCCAATAATCGGCGGCAGCGTCAGCCAGATACTGTATATATCAAATATATATCACAAACTTTTTAGTCCTGCATCGTAAATATATATACAGTAGGTATCAATTGTTAAAACATTTTTTCTGAAAACAGGAAGCACACAATCCTTCGTTTCAGCAATGTGAAACAAGCTATTTATACCTTGTGTTCTGTTTTGTTAGTGTTTACTTGTAAATTACCTGTAAATTTCACCGAGGCGAACTCATCAGCCAGATTCTAACAGTCAGTTTGGTGTGATACAAAATCGTGAATTACGCGTATTTTATCTAATATAGAAGTCTAAAAACGTGATATTTGTCGTTGTTGATTGTCGATGAACAATATGCGACTGAAATTTGTTATTTTACTTTTTTTTTAAATCCTAAAATTCTCCTGATTCCGACCCAAAATCAGTTCGTCGCCTATTTGCAGAGGAAGATTTCGTGTGCATATCTTCAAACTTATTATATGAGATTTGAAAATTATGTATAATTATTAGGCTGATTCAAGAAAGCATATAAGATTTACTCGCCGTGTTACAGTTTTAGCAATTGGGTCAAAAACACTCACCTTTTTGCCTATATTGATCAAATAGCTGCTTACACCTTGCAGTGGCTGAAATCTGGCTCTAACGGTTGACATACTTTTCTAAATATTGCAAAGAAGTTTATTTTCATTCAGCATAAATGAATGAGTATATTCAATAGCAACGTAGTCAAATAGTATATTACCGATAATATCTCCACGTTTGTTTTAGTAGGAAGAGGAGGGAGAGGGCGAGGAGGCGAAGAATGAGCAGGAACTAATAGTGGGATCTTTGCCAAACTGAAATAAATAATATTATCATCCATCTGTGCGTGATTCTATAACAAAATCGCTAAAAAACATTCAATACTAAACCAGACATCGAGAATACAGCGGAAAATTACGCTTGTCCTTTGGTCTGTGTGTATGTATATGTGTGTCTGTCTGTTTGTTTGTTCGTCGTTTGGAACAAAGTAGGCATTTTCCAACGGGCCTTTACAAAATTTGGCACGCAGATGTATTCTAATAGTGCATTAACAAGGAAACTCCGGGTCCGATGGGTATAAAATTCTTACATGTACTCCCAGCAATATTTGTTTTGCGTTTTGGCGGTTTACGTTTTTACTGTGTTTGCATTATATGTTTTAAACACAGCTGTTTTCTGTTTTTGCGATTTTGGTCGTCTCCAAGAAAGGAGAGTTGACAACGCTTACCATTGTCCATATGAATCCTTCTTTTCGTCCTCGCCTTCTAGACAGTTCCTCGTCCCATCACAGAGATATTTGCGTTCTAAGCATATCTGTGTACGAGCTCCGTCTATTTTACATTGAAATGTTGAGCTGATGCAGTCTGAAATTACAATAAGTTTCTAGTTAATTCCACTTTTGGAGGCTGAGGTTCGCAAGCGAAGTTTGGACATAATAATAATAGAAAGTTCATTATCTATAACTGAACATAGGTGATAAATCGGTCATATATGAAAAGTCAAGATCTGACATACGAACTTAAATAAAAATAAAATAAAATTTTAAGAATATTTTCTGTCGAGTTGGTGACTCTTTTCGTACCTGTAAAAAAATCGGCCTTTCCTGCCGTTTCCAAAGAACCATAATATACTGCAAATTCATATAGTTTTCCTGGCTTTAATTTGTCTACTGCATTCACGTAATAGTACCCATCCGGCGAGAGATCGTCCTCATTTAGTTTAGCCCAGAAGTCCGCGCGTGTATCGGCAAGGTACTGTATATAGGAATGATAAAAAATACTGTTTGTACAGTACATACGCGATTAGCAGTAATGGGATAACTTAAACGTACTCCTCTACCTTAAGGTAAACATTTATTCTATATTCCTTTATGCCTGGTAGCGGCCTGAATCGGGCGGATACAGATGTTTTGCCTTTCTGAAATGGAAAGAATGTAGAATTATTGAATTAGCTTATGTACATGTAATTATATAGAGTAATTATTTAAGTTATTTATACTCTTTTTTAAGTATGAGGTTTCGCATTTTTGAGCCTCTAGAGTCTAGTTTATCCAGGTATTTTATCTTGGGGTGATATTAAGGTTGCAATTTCCGAGTCTTATTGCTAGGATTTAACCTAGGAGATTTTATTTTTGAGTTATTTCGTCCCGTATTCGTTCCTGAGTATTCTATTGTAGCGCAATTGTAGTTTTTGGTATATTTAGGCATTTTATCTTCAGATCACATTGAGGTTGAGCTTTCCTGAGTCTCTTCTATTACTTGATCACCTTGACAAAATTCTCGATGCAAATAATATACTGTACTTACCGATAGAATTTCTATCTTGGTCTT
>QXVX01010247.1:1805-13395 GCA_013436065.1 Halocynthia aurantium | reverse complement strand
TGTCTCCAAGATTATAAGTAAATGGAATATTTGATTTCTGTCACCACCAATTTCAAATCAATGTTCTCGCCCCCTAAGAAGTGTAGAAGATGGAGAAGTGTAATTTATAATTTTTTGAACCACATGCAATACTGCAGGTGAACAAATCCAACCCAACAAATGGGCTTTAGTTGGGCACAAATGCAACTATAAATTGAGCAATAAGATTAAGAATTTGAAAACCACTAGCAACCCCCATGTAACACACAAAGCTACTCATTAGAACCCCAACAAAATTCCATACCATCCCCTTGGGGTGCGGGCACTCTAGGTTGAGAACCCTTGGCTTAGTAGTGGTTTTCAACCTTTCTGGTACTGTGACTCACAATAGCAACCCAATATAACTTAAGGACTCATTTCTAAAAAAGTTTATTTAAAGCATATCCAATGCAGCTGTGTACACGCGATAGCCATGACCTTGCGACCCCCAGAAAATCGGCTCGCGACCCCTAGGTTGAAAAACGCTAGCTTGGAGGGAATAATAGTTACAACCCTTTCATTTATTGTTGTTCTGACTTTTCATTTATTTATTCTTTCAGATATTCTTGTGTCAAATCCCGATCTTCATCATCACACTGTCAGAAATCTCCAGAGTTTGATTGAAATTCTCGGTACATATTCGATGTCTCCGAGACAACTGTCTTCCTATATAGAGCTGCTGCGTCAGGATTCTGTCAAGCATAAACACTTGGTTCGTAATACAGTTGAATAACCTAAACTATTATTAATGTCAAAGTACTTTGTATCAATATCATTATTGATGAATATTTTAGATATCAATTTATTCATGCGTTTAAATCTTCTCAAATTGGGGGGTAAACCAAAATATATTCCTTTACTAATTAAGGCTAGCGTGTGTTGAGTGCAATATGAACTAAACTGTGGCCAATATAAACATTCAGGAGTAGGGGAAGCAGCGACGTACTGACGGGTATCTAGTTTCAGCTCCAAAGAAATAAAAAGTAGTTTCCATTTAGTATCCATATTTTGTCATATAAAAACAGGAATTTATGATTTATGAGACAACACATGATGTACTGCTGCTGTACAATCAGTAACATATCGACCTCGCACATTTCTTAATTGGTGCAATATTAAATTGCCCTGTGTTTAGATGTGGATAGCACAAATCAAACATAATAGTTGCATACTCATTTCTAATCACCATA
Organism: Halocynthia aurantium; assembly: GCA_013436065.1. NCBI lineage: Eukaryota > Metazoa > Chordata > Ascidiacea > Stolidobranchia > Pyuridae > Halocynthia > Halocynthia aurantium. The sequence goes on along the minus strand of QXVX01010247.1, from coordinate 12,187 downwards.
ATAAACAAAAATAAGAACAATACTAGCTTTCGGGAGCTTGTGAAATAGTATTAACCTCATGGTCACTCAATGATGGGATGAAGGTGATGGACCCTAGAGAACCTCATAGGAGGCCATCATTACTGCAGTGACCCCGGCATTGCCGGTACACTATTCAACAGCTTGATCGACTGTGAGCTGGTATTTGTGTCTTGCTCAAGGACACGGAGATAGCTCTGGTGAGGTTCGAACCCGCAATCTTTTGATCAGGACACCTTACCCCCGAGTCACTCTTCCACCACCATCTGTACGCTTANTTACCCCCGAGTCACTCTTCCACCACCATCTGTACGCTTAAAATAATATTTATCTCATTTTATGGTTTTAATTTTTTGTTTCAGAATCGTTATTTTGGACGTATGATCCACAGTTTATCTGCCATGGCTCGTAAGGACACAGCAGAAAGAAAATCATCACAATTTTTTGACCTACAAGACTCCACATCTGTATGTAATTTCAACCTATGTTTTAACTTATATATATTCTCCATTTCATGTCACATACTCCTGTTTTATCAGAAAGATCATTAATTTGATTTTGATTCTTAAATATTTCATTTCATGTTCAGGGGATTACTGTTCCCGAGATTAAGAAATGGGGAAGCTCTGCGTATTCATTTCACGCCTGGCTGTGTTTGAACTTTCACTCTCAGCATAGGAGACGCAGCAAATGCAGACGGCAGTTATACAGGTTGATATCAAATATATGTAATCTCGTAACCTTGTGACCTTGTGAAGTAAATCCTCATAAAATAGAGGACATTGTGTTCAAGGGGCGTAACAAAAATAATTATTACTTATATATTATTGCTATTTCCTAGTTTTTTCACAAACTCCGGTACCGGCATGGAGGCTTTCTTCACTCCTGACTGTGAACTTGTCATCGCTGTTTGCAATAAGAAAAACTACCTGACAGTAAAGCTGAACGAATTCCCGTTGATCGACAATAAATGGGTGAGATAAATGATCCATCCATAGCAAGTAGACCAGGGGTCCCCAAACTTTTTTTGCAAAGTGCACACCATGCAACATAAATTCCATACACGGCCTGCATCTCAACCAAATTTCGAGCTTTCGAGCACAAATATTCTTGATGCGCAGTGGTGGAATGGTTGTCAAGCAAACTATCAGATCGTCTTCAACAGATCTTTGTTTGTTCTTTATTTGTGTTAAGGACTCACACAGGTAAGTTGTGGAGAAGGGCAAAAGGATGAGAACAGTCTCTCATGAAATCTCTGCTAAGCCAAATATTGGCACCATCCATTTGATTGCGTCGCAGTTGCAGAGTGTGCTACTCTGATAAAAAAAACTCCTAACTATTGAAAATTTGATAGTTTAGGAAACCCTGGAATAGACACTACACATCCAGATCAAAATTGCCTTAACTATATTTTCTGCTTAAAAACTATTTCATATCTTGTTTTTCAGCACTGCTTGCACATCATTCATCACTCTGCCAAACGTCCATTCAGTCAAACTGGAGCTCTTCATGTGTATATTGATGGAAGGTTGCAATTGTCAACTACATTGAGGTAGCTTTGAAAATTGATGAACATTATTGCCAATTATTTATGTATTGTATGTTGAATTATTAGAATATTATAATATCGCACTGGAATAATCTCTTTTTTACTATCAATAACTGACTGATGACATTAAGTATTTTTGAATGATTTTAATAGGTGTTTTGGGACCGATTGATATAGATAACAATGCTTGTTGATAACAGTATGCGGCATCATAGTAACGACTGTATTTCATTGTATATTAATTTTTATAGAAGTTTGGCATTCTCTCGATGCCAGTATTACATAGAGCTAGTTGTTGATATAAAATCATATATAGTTGGTTTTAAACTACATTTACATTTGGGAACCTTATCCATTTTCCCTAACTATGCCACATAAGTCTGTTTACATGACCATGAAAGGATATATTTTAAATCCATCATCAATATATATAAGTGCTGTCGAAGCGGTTTGAATTTTTCTCGGTGGCACTTTCAGATTAAAACTTCTCCCTAACCTTTATATTTTTATTCAAGCACCCTATAATGACCTTCATATTCATGTATTGGCTTGTTATTTTCTTGAATATACCTCTCCACATTATCCCGATGTTCATACCAGCAAGTCTTAAATAGCTGTGAAACTTATGCAAGTAACCAAATTTGTATTTTTCTCGATTCCTAGATGTCCACCGCTTGGAGAATCCTTTTCATTGTGCCATATCGGTTCAGCCGGTTTACGAACGAGTGCATCCAACTGCTCCCTGTCCACTCCCGGATACCCGACTACCCCGAGCGAAATAGGGACCCCTAAGACGCCGATGAGCACTTATGGGTCACCAGTTACCCCATCTAGGTATCAATTAACTCTATTTCGTGGATGTGCCTTCTAGAGCTGCCTATGGCTTAATAACGGAAAGCTGGCAGCGACTTATTAATTTAATTTATTCATAGATTCATAATTGGTATGAACTTAATAGACCAGGTCTAGAGACCTTGTAATAAAGCTTATAATAAATACATATAGTGCATGATAATCATTCGGTGTTTAGAGTCCATCACCATGCATGACATTCAATTATGAAAGTATTGGAGTCACATCAGTGGTGAATACATGTCTGTGTGTCCATTACTTCACATGCATACTAACATTACACAATGCTTTCGCACACATTAGCAAGCTTATATGTTTTGCACAGTCCCGTCCATAGGCGTAGAAAGCAAGGATGCAGGGTAGGCTGGAACCCAGAGATTTTGCATATCAGTTTACATATTCTATAAAAATGACTAAAATTATACTAAAACTAGTATAAACTTGTTCCTGATGCGTTTCATCTCATGCTGTTTCCAACTACACGTCTATATATTCATGATCATCTGGTTTATGGGCAAACAAAAAAGATTGAAACGTTCTCCCTATTTGCATAAGTTCACACTGACAGACAATAGATAACTATAAATTGCGCGATCAGCAAACACTGTCACGAATTTTACGGAAAGTATTTTTTAATATACTGTTTAGATAAGATAAGATAACTAGATAAGATAGACTAAGATAGATAAGCTCGCAACTTCCAATTCAATTCTCCTTTTTTACCTATCCTGATCATTTCAAAGTTATACGCCCATGGTAACATATTTCAAACATATAAATATGTTGGAAGGTGAGTGTATCTGATCGTTGTTTTACCATTGTATTGAATCAGAATGAAGCAAAGCAATTTCTCTGATATATCTTGCATCACTTGGCTGAATAATCACCACAGATAAGCAGAATGACATTACCTTGACTATGTTCGGGTACCACTTCCCCCATGGACAAGAAATATGTTCAAGCCGATATTTTAGTTTTTAAATCTCCACAGGGAAAACTTTAGTATATCATCCTTATCTTTGGTTGGAGAAAAAGTATCTAAACTCACCATATTCCACACAGATTGTTAACTACACTTTCAGCTTACAGAAATTTCGCAAGCACACGACATTCAGTGCTATAAAATTGCTTCGAAATAATTTTATCGATCTTGTTTACAATAGCTGTGAATAACTTCGCTTCGCAGCAGAGCTTTTACATTCAATTCATCATTTATCTTCATTTATGAGTCCTAGATCAGCCATCGTTATCTTATCATCTTTATCAGCTGTGCGCTATCATTACAGCAGATTCTCATTCAACTTACCGTCGCCTCGGCAACTCGCAGGGTCGCTGTCCCCGACGATTGCCAATTTTTCTCCGTCGGCTTTCCGCAGTTCCTTCGCAGCGGAAGCGACAACGTAAGCGAGAAAAATTTCATTTTCTCAGTTTCTTTGAGTTTGTAGAACTAACTTTCATAGACTTTTTTAGGGAATGGAACTAAGCTTAATATTAAATTTGGGGAAGGGAGGCTCAACTTCTTCTTTAGTTAAAATAACATTATTTTTTATAATGTTACCAGTTCATTCACATCAACTTGCCCATGCCCATTTTCATCCCATATCTCACCTTACTTGAAAAGTATTTATCAAATTTGGGTAATATAACTTTGCCATATGTCAATCTATACTAAAATCTTCCTGCTATATATTTAAAAGTCAATTAATGTAGCATTATTCTTCCCAACAAAGCCAGTTATTTTTCTGTTACTACAATTATTATAATAAGCTCAATATATTCTATCCAATAACCTTAAATAATGAAATAATAATGAAGTAACTTTAAAATTGTATGAACAACATTGTCTTAGTCAACTCAGTTGAATGTGAAATCATATCACTGGTTTGGGGTATGCAAATTCTCAAGACTATTTTATTTTCTATTAATTATAATTTATTTAACACGAATCCATTTTGAGTTTATTAACTAACTGTAAGATGGATCACGAAATATTGATCTAATTTATTATTAACCGTTACATTTAGAATCTTAAAATCAAAACTGACCGCGGATTTGTTCAGGTTAGAAACCTGGAGAAATTGCATGAAAAGTTTAATTTTAAAGTTATCTATGATTTCAAAGTTGTCAAACTGATAATAGTTCGAACATATTTTATTTGATCTTGATTTTGATTCGGAAAGATCCTGATTATTTTGCATTTGATTCAGCTTGATGTCATTTGATTTTCAAAAAGCTATATGAATGATTTTCCATCCTTTTTTTCACAGATTCTCAGATAAGTTAGCGATATTTATGATTTCTATAGTATCAAGATCAATGTCTCATAATTGGGAGTGCACAGAATTTTACTAACAGTTTGTTTATCCATTTTTTATACCAGATATCTAACTTCTAAGAATTTATCTTTACATTTGACCAATCCTGTTGACTTGGTTTAATGAGTCACACTGCTAAATGAAATTTAGTAATTTAATAATCAGTAACCCCTTAAATACTTATTTTTATGGTGACTGGAACGGGTGATCCACATATTAAAAAATTACAACGCCATGACCTCCGCAGGGTAACCCTGAGTCACCACACCAGATTTGGTTCAATCAGTCAAACCATATGGTTTGTATAGGGAAGTGGTTCCCAAACTTCGCGTACCATTTTGACATCTCGTACTGTGTTCTCGTACCACCTACAAAGTCTCGCGGCACACCTGGAAATCTCTCGTGACATACTAGTGTGCTGCGACACACAAAGATTCTAGAATATGCAATTTTATGCAAAAATAATAACAACATGTTGCTGTTAAGGTTGTTTCGTGTAAAAGGCTTTCCCTCTAGCACATGTTTCCAAACTTTTGTCCAACACTGTAAGTTGCTGTAGAAGATATTTACATTACAATGTAACCTCATTGCCCTTCCTGTTACTAGTTTCCTGTTTTATTATTTCCTTCATCCCTTAGTAATAGAATAGAATGACATAAGTTTAAAGTTGGGAAAAAAAGGTTGAAAACCAATAAAATAGATTTCATAGTTTTCAGTTTCTATTTTCAAGAAACTTATTGCTCATGACATTCATGATAATGAAATTTATTTTATTATCTGGTGTTATACTNTTAACCTTATAGCAAATCGCAATGTTGTGTATCCCGGTTTCGTATTATTTCTACATGCAGGTATCAATTTTATGACCCCTTACTTCCATAGTAAGGCAGGGGCCTCCAAATTTAAAGACGGGCCGCATTATGAATTATTTCAGAGAAAAAAGTTACGCACTTGCTACTCACTACACAGCCGCTCACGAGACTATAATCTCTCTTAATTACGTCACAAACCTAACTCTTACATGCAATGAAACACGAGAAGTAACTACACAGACTAAGAGATGGCATAGGTGGATGCAAACCAAATATTCAAATCTCTCTAAGATAAACATCACCTCCTTGCGGGCCAGATAAAATTGCCTTTTCAAATTAAATTTCAACATTGACCATGTAAATACAGAGTCTTAAGGCTAGTGTTTTATAGCTAGTAACTGTGTGGGGAAAGCATGATTTAATGCCTCTGATCACACTGACTTGAATCTGACTATAGGCATGTTACCTGTAGTATGCATTACACCCTACATGAATTGCATGCATTTTTCTTATATCTGTTTTCTCACGAGCTAAAAATAATTCATATAATTTGTTATCAGATGCCGTGCGATTTAATCGATGCAGATGTACTGATGGCGACACAACTATTAGTTGAATCAATTGATGCGACCACACCGACAGGATCAACACTTCTGCAGCAAGTCTACCAGTATTTGTTGTTTGATTTCAGGTAGTTTATTATCTATCTGTGCAACGTAAAACCTCCATAATATTCTCTTACATTGAATATAAGTCTATTTTTCAAATTGAAAAATATTCCTATTACGAAATACCCGAGTATTCTGTTCTGCAGTTAAAGGGAATTTTCCTTATGCCACCACCACCACTAATCCAGCATCTTTGGTTCCATGACCATATCTGATTAACAAAGGTTTATATCTAGAAACCTCTATTACACCTCTGACACCTTCATTACCATTATCTCCCAGAAAATGGGTTTTAAATATGAAATGAAAGTGAAATGAAAAAGAACTACTGAATGGTAATGTAGTTACCGTCAAACTTAATAAATCAGAGGAAAACTGTACAACTATTAACAACTACAACTAACTGTTAAAAACTGTATGGTCACAAACACAGTGTGTGGGCTTGGTGGTGGCCACACAGTGAATTATTCACACATGGCTTGGCATGGGACGATTGCTGTGCCGTCTGTGGCCATGTGATGTACTAATCAGACATGGCAGCTGCAAGTTTGAAAGATAAAACAAAGTTACTCAGTCGATCGTGTCGGATTAAAGCATGCCATCAATGGTCAACTTTACCATCATTTAGGAAGATTATTCCAATTTATTCTTCCATTATATTTAAAGAATCTGGAGCCGAAGTGTATTCACCGTTCGAATCGGACATATCCAATATCTTGCGACCGTCATCAAAGATAATCGGAAGGATTTTCGGAAAAAATACGGAGTTCAATACATGCTCGATGTGATCAAGACCTATTACTGGTAAATTTATTTGAAAAATCAATCTATTTAAAGTCAATATCATCATATTTACTTAAGTATCGAGGCAGACCTCGGAATTTGGTTTGAAAAGTTGTAACAAAGCTACAAGAGACCAGGGAACTTTCAGATTCCATTACAGGCCTAATTGCACAAGATTTCTAAGCCTTGTGTTCAAGTCTTACCACTGATTTCGTTAATTGAATTTAGATACATAAATATGATTTAACACAGGGCTAAAAAAAGGAAAGGACTTTCATGTACTGCTGTTGGTGTACTGCTGTACTTTATTTTTCAGCGAAATAATTAGAACACACACCCCTTAATTCAAACCCAATCACACCCCTAACCCCATCATCGATTTGAACATATCTTTTCTTCATTAGCGATCCTGATTCTCAACTTGAAGAAGAAGACAATCAAATGATAAGAGGATCACTTCTTGGTCTGATCAAGTATTACGTAGCAAGAGACATCAGTATCGATGAAGTTACTGCACTTCTGGGGTTCATTTCTGCTGCGAAATCACAGCAAGAAATTCAGGTATCTGGATCTATTAAAAATACTGTAATTAAATCACAATTCTATCTTTCACTTCCTCATTCATTTCAGTTGTGCGAAGTCCTTGATCTTCTCACTTCGTTACTTGACTGCTTATGCAAATCCCAAATACATCTGTTGCTGTACGAGCAAGGGAACGCCGATTCATTGTATGTTCTGCTAGCGGAACCGCAGTTCTCAGAAATCGTCCGAATTAAAGTTTGCAGGGTATGGTTATTCATCCATGCAATATTTTATATAAACTATAAGCAGGACCGCCATACCGTCCTTATTTCTTAGATTTGTCCTTATTTTGGCTTATTTTCAGCAATGCAACAATTTTAAATGCACATTTTTCATCTCGACTAACAAGTTATTTTAGCCTAATCAGTACTCCGCGTGCACACTGGTGGGCCGTGAGACGATGCTAGGTTTACAACAGTGTAATAATGTTGTATATGTGTTCACAGGGCAACTTAGCATTAATTTATCATTGCCAATAGCTAAGGTAATATTAGCGCTCCATTTACAATGATAAAATGTATTTTAAGATGTCTCATGTGATAGCTTTCCATAAAAGAATTTGGCTCTTGGATCCATCTGAATTCTGCATGCCTGTTGTATAGCCTCCCTCAACATAGAGCCTCCCTCTATCTCATTCTTCCTTCCTTGAATTGGTTTAGATAACTTATTTTAACTTTGTGACTTTGCAGCTTTTGACGAAACTCCTCAAGACCGATCGCGTCTACGAAAAGAACAAGAATTTCATGAAGCTTCTTTCTGTTGGATTTTCCGGTCTCATTTGCAGGATGAAAGATCTTCCCGCTTCCAGGATTTTCTGCTCGCATCTGCTGGATCTTGTCATCGAAGTCGGTAAGTATTTGCATTCAATTCTATTTTATAATTTCAGGAATCCTAGTTCTCGAAAGGTCATTTTATTCAGGATTCAATATTTTTCCTTTTACAATCTCAGCAATTCCAAAAGGTCATTTTAAATATATAAAGATTTATATTCATCATTAGGATTTAACAACAACTTTATAGCAGTCAGTGTTCTCACCACATTCAAAATTCTATGTTTGTGAAGTGATTAGGTTGTTAATGCTATTGAAATAGATTATTGAAAATGATTGTCATCTGTAGGAATAAACAGTGTCTTGTACTTTTGATTTTTCTCCATAGTTTTGTTTAAAAAATCTTTAGTAATCTCAAGTTCCAGTGGATTTTACTCTAAAAGCAAAGGTATGCTAGCATTTGTGGTGCCTGGAGAAGGAATGGTGGTGCTTTGTGTAGATAATTAACATCTCGTAATGCTGTATTGCATGTTTACAATTAGCAAATAAAATGTGGTGGAATTTAATAGTGATATTCAAAACTTGATTGGAGAATTCGCTATTGTATAGTCTTAGATTTGTGGGTGCGAATGTCTGTCCCTGCTTTTACTTATTGCTTCTTATGCTCAACATAAACTGTTATTGGAAGTACCAAGCTATTGAATGGGGATTTTACATCAGGATTATAAGTGTCTTGAATGTACTTACTGAATGACAGCGCATTAATTTTAATAGAATTTCTCCCTTTATCATATAAGCCTATAACCTTTATCATATAAGCCTATAACCTGATCTCCGTGCAAGTTTTCAGAGCGCCCAGTTGCGTACTTTTGGAGTTATGGGCAAACGAACATACACACGCACAAACACACAGTTTCTCCCTTATTTATGAGACTAACAGTACCCAGCATTCTGCTATAGGGAAAAAAATTACCTTGCAAAATCTCATTTATTGAAGTATTCATCATTGCTAATGGTGATTCAAACTTCAAACAATTCAGAGTTCGAACGACCTCCTGGAACGGAGTAAGTTTGAAGTACGAGGCACCAATGTTTTTTGATTATTTATTAAATAAGTAAAACAATAATTTCTTGTTACTTATTTATTATTATTTTGTATATCAAGCTCTACTGAAAATCTCTTAATGGAAAGTTGGATGAACAAATATAACTATATTTTCCTTTAGGTTTCCTTAGTTTGTATTATCAATTCAATTTGCTATGACCAAGGTATTACTTTTCTATATAGACCTCGGCTGTGGAGCTCTTTTTTCCGTCCTTCAATTTATTCATCAAGCGCCGCTGTCGAGTAGACGGAATGCCTGCAAACGACTTCTTGAACTTCTCTATTCAAAGAATGGATTTGCTGTACAATGTGCAAAACAACTTGCATGGCAGGTAACCCATCGTTCACAATTGTTGTATAAATGTTTTTACAGTAAACTTTGCATAAAAATGAAATGAAGATATCTCTCTAGTGAAATATGTATAATGTTATTGTGACGTTCAGTTCGTGAAGTGGTAAATATTTTAGGCTATGCCTAAAGGCAAAGTCGAGACTATTTATTTGAATAACAGAAAAGACACAAGTGCTATGCTATCTAATTGGGTAACACAATAAATTACACTCCCCTCTGCTTTGAAGCACGCCATTCGATATCAAATTCAGGTTAAGATACTTTTCTGAGGTGAATTTCATTCAGCGAATTTTATTTTTTTTGTTACTTTACATCATAGTTTTGGTTATTCTTCTTCACAAACAAGACTATATATATCTAATTATATTCTTTAAATTCTTTAATGATTTAACCGAAGTCATAATCTTCAGAGTGTTTGTTGCTAATTGTTACATCGACATCAGCATACAAGGGCAAGGGTGCGGATTATACATGGTAAGGGTTATACACCCGAAAGTACGGTAGTAACTCAAACGCTAAGTTCGCACCTACCACTTAAGTTCGCACATACTGCTCCGATTCAAGTTGCGAACTTAA
>QXVX01010222.1:4559-22065 GCA_013436065.1 Halocynthia aurantium | reverse complement strand
TACGCACAAAACTGGAATCCATGGAAGAGTAAATAAGATAACTATTCTGTTAGCAGAGGTCTGCATTGTACTATATTTTTTCAAACTAAAATTTGATATGGTATATTTGTACCTAACATGGATGAAGCTCTTTAACATCCTCATATATATTTGGAATGTATATTTTAAATTTGTATACGTATGTGTGCGCGTGCCTGTTTATCTTCTCCCAAACTTCTGGACCAATTTCACTCCAATTTGGTGCAGTGATTTAGGGAACCCTGGCGAAAGTTATGACAGCATATTTTCTTTTTTAAAAAAGGCCTACAAAAATTGCAGGCTTAGAAAAATCATGTTGGAGATTCGCAAATATAGTACGACAGATTCAAACATCTAGATAACGTGATAGTGAGTATATCAGAAATTCCCTTTATTTCCGACGTAACGCATACACTAGGTTAAATTGAAGATTTACCCGGGTATCTCTACTTGTATTAAATACATGTATCGAAGATAACTGATAATACCTCAATTGCTTTATTGCATCTTTCGTGGTTTCTCTCGCATTCCTCCGAGTCCGAGAGATTATTCAAAGTCAACTGAGATGCTTGAATTAGATCTTCCCCGTTGTGGATGCTCCTCATAACCTGTTAAATAGAAATGAGCATGAAAAAATCCAAGGACATCCATCCAAGGCTATGGAGTCAAATTTACTGGGGTCTGTAGAAAATACTAACTCCAATTCGGCTCAATGTAACATTTATTACTAGCATTGTGGTACAATTATGCACCTTGTCACTTTTCCTCTTGTCAAATTACAAGTAAAAGAGTGAAAATCGGTATCATAATTTTTTTTTTTAAAGCTTCTAAGATGTTATTCAGGAGCTTGTATTTCCTATCGTCATTGACGGGATGATGATGGACCCAGAAAGTTGCCATAACCTCATTGAAGTTCACCATCATCTATGCAGTGAGCCGCACATTGCCGGTATCCTACTTATACAGATGGATCGACTGTGAGCTGGTGCGTCTTGCTCATGGACACACAGATGGCTGATGAGTTATGAACCCACCCACGGAGTTGAGTACTCAGTCTACTGACACCAAAGCACTGTATTTATCTATAGTTTTAGCTCTGAAGTGAACATACCTGAGTCGCTTGTGTGGCTAAATGACGAAGGAGCAGTTTATGTGCGAGTAAAATGCGATGCCTCTCTGCAGCATCGTCCATCTCGTGTGAGCTCTTGTTAATGTTTTCGCAAAGTTGTCGTATTCTACCGCTCACTGTTAAATCGTTGTCAAAGAGCACATCGAGTTCTGTATAGTGAGTATTGAAAAGTCTTCAATAAATATCTTGGACTAGCATAAGGGTATAAAAAGGTCTTGAAATTGTATATTGAAATACCTCAGATGGATGTTAATGAAAATTCAGTAAATGTGCACAACAAATGTTAGCAATGTTATTTTGTGTAGGGCAATCAGAGAACGGTTATATTAAGGACATAGGTGTAAGTTAGATAGAGACAAGTTTAGATTTTTGTGATTCAATTTATGAAATTCATGAAAATCATGGCTAGGCAGCCAAGTGATTTAGCACATTGGTAAAATATTCAACCAAAATTGAGGAAAAAGGAAAATGGAAAAATTAACCTAGTTTATTGCAACATACGCTCAGGTTAGGAAAGCACTAGTCAGGAGTGGCTAACCTACGGCACAAACACAAAATGTAGTGTATTGGAAGATTGAAAAATTCCTAACCCAAGTTGCATTGTATATGCCTATATGGTATATCAAACTAACTGAAGGCAAAGAAATATCTCTCACAGATACACACAGAAGAAGATGGAAAATAAGAAACATTATTATTTCTACATCAACATACCCGATTGCTCTATTTGTGCACACAACTCTCTCCCTCTCGCCAGAATATCGTTGGATTGTATCCTCATGGTATGGGCGGTGCGATCCACTTGGGATATGCCCTGTTCGATGAGTGCCACATCTTCAAAAAGTNCCAGATCTGCGGGAGAGAACCTACGAACTTCTGAGGACCACTGCTCAAGTTGATTGCTCATCTGCAAATTAATTCGGAAAGATATAAGATGTCAAATACTACAGCATGCTACGGATTTGCAGGAGGAATGAAGTTAAGGGAAAGTGGACAAAATGACCTACACCAGACTGGTCCAAACGCTGGTACATATTTTGTACGGCCTGCAGATCACTTTTGGTATACTGTAGATGAAACAATAGTTATCTAGAATCTAGCTTCACCTACTAGCTTCGAGTTGTAATGACAGGCAATGAACCATTGCGACGTAACAGTGTTGTACTAAAGCAATAAAGAACATGGGCTTGTTGCTGCAGTAAGCTGTGCATTGCTTATTATTTAAGTCACACTCTAACCTTGCCAGCTCAGTATCAGCTACTTGTAAACTCTTATATACTACTTAAATGCTAATTAAAATATCCAAATTCTTGGTAGTTGGAAGGAAGTGGTGTTGCCTTATTTTAAGGGTCGACTTATCCGCGAATCGTCTCATATATAGTCATACTTCATACTGTACTACGATATGAATTGGTTCCAGAAGCCGGGGGGTTTTGCGGTAAAAGGTTTATGACTGGTGTGGCCTGGATGTATAATTATTTATAGAGATGAGATGGTGCTATTGAATATTTCATAAGATGGCTGAATCTGTTTCGAATTACTCTTTGGTCTCATGTCTATGAGAATGATAGAGTGTCATTGAGATGCTTGAATATGTCTCAAAAGAATGACTGCCTGCTGCGTTTTATTCGTTTAAATACGTTCTTATTGAATATTTCGATTGGAATTCTTTCATGAGATAGATCAGGGGTGGGCAAACTACGGCCAGGCAAAGGTTTTCATGCAGCCCGCCAAAAGCTTCTATGAACGTTTTAGTTATCATTGTTAGTTACAGATTAAAAAAATTCCAAGCATCTACCTCGATTGCATCTCTTTCGAAGGAGCGCAGTTGCAACTGAGAGTCCAATCTGACTTCTCGCTCCGCACATGCGTCTTCCAATGTAGCCCTCTCATCGTCCAACTGACGCAAGATCCCGTCTACGTGCTGGATGGATCCCCCGGACAAAGAAGTGCCACTCGAGGTAGGTGTACCAGCTCTGCTTCCACCGCTGTTCTGATCCATCAATGAATATCTACGAACGAGAGAAACAACATTAGGATTAACTTTAGCTGTGAGGTCATGCCCGGACTTGGTATAAGTGGCCAACCAAAAATGACTGGAATAATAAGTTTATTTGAAGTGCTCTATTTCTTGTTTTATACATGAGAGATTTATTTTCTCTGCTTGAGAGTCCCGGATATTCGAGTATTGGATGAGAGGGATTTTACTGTTTATATAATATATATAATTTCACTCACTTGAGATTTTGCAGGAGATGCTTTCCCTCCTGCTGTGTCGCAATGAACGTCTCCATGAGCTTGAAACGAATCGCTCTGAATTGGTCTACCGCTTCTTCGGCGGCTTCGAAAGACATGGCAATCTCGAGGTCTTGCATTTCTCGTTTGACTGATTCCAGCCATGTCCATAACTATAGAAATTGTTTAAACAATTTTTTACAGTTTCCAGGGAAGGTGAAAATATGTTAAAAAGTATTTTGTTGAATATTGAATAATTTTTTTTCAGAAGTACAATAAAATGCACAGAAAAACACATACTGTATTAACTTGTTAGTAAGTCACACTTTATTGAATCTAACTAAAGTAAAAATATTCATGCGTATGAGTTACACACAGATATAGGGCCTGCAAATAGGGCCTAAAATGTGATCTGAAAATCCCTCTGAGTATTGTAGTTTTATCTTCCATCAAAATTTGAATACAAAACTTTGGCAGCAACTTTTCAGGTTAAAATATGGAGCGCAACTCACACACAAATAAATAAGCTAATCAAAACAACAAAAAAAAGACATGAATTTATATAGCAGAATGTTTTTTTTATCCTCTCTCAAGAGGTTTGAAGGTTACCGGTCGTGAACTTAAGAGAAAGATCATTGCAGGGAGAAAAGGCACATTGAATATATTCGTAGGGAATGAACATAAAAATTATGTTTTCTTGCTCTATAAGGGAATACTTGTCAAATATGGCCCATATAGCTGTGTGTGTGGAGTCTATTACCACACAATGCCACAGCACAGCAATCATACAAAGAATGTAACTAGTCTCATTTGAATAATGAGTGAGATAAGAAAGTCTGCAATAATACCTCTTTCGCATGAGTGTAAAAGGAAACGGACATGTCGAGCAATGTTCGTCTTCTTTCAACTCTACGAACGAAGTCATGAATTCTTTCTTCTAAATGTCGTGCAACCTGAATAATAGAAATCAATGCGATTAAAAAGCTCTGTATAATGGGATAGGGATCCAAATTCTTAATGATATCAAAATATAATTTGAAAAAGAATGAAATCACGTCGGAGTAACTCCTACATGCAAGTTTGTATTAATACCAGATACGAAAAATAACGTCGTAATCAATCAACCTAATTTTCCAATTACTGTAAACTGAAGAGAAATGGGTCTCAAAGGAATTCATCTAAGCCTCAGTGCACAGTGCTGGAACGAGCAGTTATTACAATGATAAAGTATAAACACGTAATATTAAGTCCTGGAAATCAATATGTGAAACAAATGGTAGATATTTCTATAAAAGCTTGCTGACAAATCTCCTTACCTGAAATATTTCATGTGGGTCGCAGTCACCATTTTGAGCCAGCTGTTCAGCAGCTTCGAGCAATTTGTCTGCATTAGTGTATGTGTTCTGTAACATAATTTCATAGTGTTTAGATTGATATATAGCATTTGTTTAGCTATAAAAAATTACATGACTTAATGAATACTTCCCTTGCATTAGGATATGTCCTATTAAAAAAACTGTTTTCCCATTTATCAACGGCATTAATAGGAAACATATTCCTTAATCATCTACCTAGGGAAAACCAATTTTTGCCTGGGAAGGGTAGCAGACAATATATGGGGTTTAAAAATACTGGAGGGGTCAAATAGGGGGTCTGCAAGATCCCAGGACGCCTTAGGAGGAGATTTAAACTATTAGTGTTAGATGACATTGTTTGGCAATGCAGGATATTGTAAAATTGTGAATGAAGTATATCATTTTACCTTGATGTGTACTTTTTAGGTATCATCATAGGAAAGAAATAATATCAATACAATATATATATTTATCATATTCGTATCCCTCTCTCAGCCCATTATTGTCATTAAAAAAATACTGTACCACAGCGAACACAATAAGTTGGGTTCACTGCATTAAGATTAATTCTGGAGTTGATGAAGGTTTAAGTGTTTCAAGAGAGTGTGGTGACAGAGGTATAAATGAAAAAGATTCAGCTCTTAGCAAATAGTAAAGTATACAGTAGTGCTCTAGATATGAACATTCGTATTAGGAACTTTCGCCTGTACGAAAACGGCTGCGAACATTAAAAATTTGCGGGAATGGTGTAGTTTGCAAATCCATTGCTTGGCGCGTGATTGTTAACAACAACACACATCTCCCAGCCTCTTTCTCAGGTACGCGTGGTCTATCTCACGAAGTAGTTGCACTGTGTATTAAGTGATTGTTATCGTGTTTGAATTTATTGATTCAGAGATTTTTAAATGTAAAATTTTGTAAATGTAAAATATTTACACTGATTTATTTTTAAGGGATTGATGGGAGTTGTTGGATGGGAACCGATGTGGCTGTATAGGCATTACCTGTGGATTTATTTTTAGTGTGTTGTATTTACGAACGTTCCAGTTACGAACAACGATCGTAACCTGTTCGTATGTTGAGGACTTACTGTATAGTGGATATATTACAGTGAATTTAGTGCTATTTAGAATATCCCAACTGGTGTATGAATCTCCCACAGTATCCATTGTTGTTCAGTCGAATGTAAGATACACACATTATTAATCATTAATCATTGGTAATGAATATTCATTTTCCATTTTATTTTTATTGTTGTAGTATTTGGATTGTATAAGATGTAAAATTCCTAGCTGTTTGAGACAACACAATTTTTCTCTGTTGAAGCGAACATTTTTTTATGACATCAAAACAAATTTCAATCAAGTTATTGACTGACAGATAGTTCAAACAATGCTGAAAGGTTGCAATTATGAAGATGAAAAACTATCATATGTCACACGAGCAGATATTTGTGAGCAGCGTTTTAATAATATTTGGATAAGTGCAAGGCACCTTATATCCTTGGGCAACGGAGACCGAAACAAAATTATACCGTGGTCTGAAACTGTCGTTGGCATGATTTTATTGCTACATAAATTTGATTTTGCTGATAATTTCTAGTACAGGGAATTGAAGCAATCAAAACATATTATGTAGGGTGTGTAGAGTGGCATATAATTCACTTATATAAATAAGGGAAGGGCCACAGTGAACAAGTTTCGAACACTGATATTATTGCCATTCACAAACACTTGTTTGTTGCCTGCATCCTAAGGATAAATTTATTACATGTTAGCACAGGCTTATATCCATTAGCTGTATGAATTAAATGTAACTGAATATATAAAGTTATTTCGTATGTATGTGTTTCCCTATTTGCCTTTATACCAACTTCACTCGGGGGGAACTAAAGACAACAAAGATTCCAATATATATCCAGAATATTCAATAACACTCATCTCAATAAATAAAATGAAGTTGGCTAAATAATAATTAATATAGTTATTCTCATCATTTTCATGTCACGAGCAACACCACTAAGTGCGACAACGTCGGCAATATCACTTACAGAAAAATCAACCTTCTGTCACTAAGACGAGCCCTGCCCTGTAAGCATTACATAAACTAGAAGTACAGAAGAAGTACCAACCCCCTTGCAGTAGTAAGTCTGCATTTTCCATTCCTAAATTTAGGGAGGTAATAAAAATATCGGCCCAGAAGATTTTTCATGTTCTGCTCCAACTCTGATCACTTCTTTGCGCATCTTTACCAAAGTCAAGTTGCATCCCATGAATCAAGAAAACCAATGTTCAGACTCCCTCTGCGACAGGGAGGGATGCAATCATACCTTGGATCACTCTAAAACCATCTACAGGCCATAATAAGAATGCGGATATATATCTATGAGAGCCTCTCCATTATAAGCTTACCCAGGCCAGACCGAGATGCTTGGCCAGCTGTGGGATAAGCAATTGAAAAAATTTGTACACTTGTATGCGATTAATTCATAAAACACAACAAATACACTTGAGATATGTCAAGAACTTTTTGGAAGTGTACTGTAGAGATACCATCTTCAATACGATACAAATCTACCCACATCCTAAACATTATGTGTATCTCACCCTTTTTCTTCTCCTCGCTCTTGTTCTTCTCATTTTAAAAGCGTATATTACAGTTTAAATCTCATTGAAAATAACTGTAAAGTAGATTGATTCTAATTTTAGATGTGGAATGTGTAGACTGAAAACATAGGATAATATTTTAACACTGATCGATGATATAAGGATATGCTTCTTCAATCCAGAAGCACAGCCATGTAAGGCTAACATGCTTGCACTTATCCAAATGAATATTAGACCCCATGTTAATGTCAGTGGTTTTAAATGTTAGTTGCCTCTTTCTCCTTTCACCAAATGTCATATTGTTCCTCCTTTCCAAGATTGTCTACCTCAAATGGTTATTTAAATGTAGTGTATACAGTTCTATGCCAATCATGGGAATGAGATAAAGTACATATAATGCCATTTCCTGTACAAATGTTACAGCATATATATATATAGTGCTGTTCAGATCTTTTTCTCACTTACTCTTTACTAGTGATAAACAAATGGATGAATTTGTTAGTAACAAGTATTAGTAACACTAAGTAGAATATAATTGTTAGCCTTGCATGTCATTACTGCCTGATTGATGAGCTGCAGCTAAAATTCACTAACAATTCCAACAAAATATTTATCTCAATAAAACCGTTTCGCTGTTAGTCTATGAATGTATCTCTATTTGTAATAGCACATCCTTACTCTACTCACTAAACTGTGTCATCAGCACCATAAGTAACATAATAAATGCTGATCTTGGATGTTCTGACAAGTCAAATATTCTGACAATCTCATACTACCCTGATCTAAAATTTTGTGAGTCATATCGAGTTCGAAATATAACTTCAACCTCAAAGTTAATAACATCAAAGCGTCGGTAGTCCATCTACATATCATAAGTACATTGCGGTTTCGTGGTCTAACGTCAGGGCATTGAGCCTTGAGGCAAACTATAAAACGAAGGTAATGACAAAAATTAATGTGATTGATTATCTGTGTGCGAGAGACTACAGAGGCATTTGTTATTATTGGTGAGGCTGAAATACATCAAAAATCACTGAACACAAGCTTACAACACTGGCTAATACTGATCTAGGTCTGCGGGAAAGTAGTCTTTCTATCAGCAACATTATTTGCCTAAACTTGCCTATACTTTTGCTATGTTTAGTAAAACACTAGGCGCAGGTAATAATTTATAAATATTGAGCAAAATAAAAGTTATGAAAAGAATGATGACTAAGGGGACAAAGTTATACCTTAGCGAAGAACAGATGGTGTCTATTTACAATAGAGCATTAAATTTATTAGTTCCAAGAAATTTTTACTCCCAACGTAACATTAAATTTATGAAGACATTTGAAATGCCCTATCTTCATCTGTAAGTATATGAAAATGACTGATAGAAGTACCAATTTCATATAAGAGACCTGTCTCATAATATACTCAAAAAAAGGCAACAACAAACATCCCCATAGAAATCTGCAAAAAATTCTCAGTGACAGATAAGAAATAGCATGAAGTTGGCCACAAATCCACCTACTAGTGCCAGCTTATATGAGTATTGGAAAGACTGGAAAAATATCTTAGTATTCAAAAATCTCCTAGTTTGACTAGCAAGCTGAATGGTATAGGTAATTCGGTTGCATTTACAATACCTTCGGAGCTGACTGACAACTTCATGTAAGAAATTCTCTGCTTTTCTACAAATATATATGGAAGCATGAAGCACTGCATTATGGTTGTACCTGAAGCCTCGACTAATAAAAGGCGAAATCTTCTTTTGTGATCACTGGATCTATACCTACACTAATTTTGAATTTTAACAAAGCAAATATAGCACAGCGCTTGCTACGACCATAGATATCAAAAGTCTGTCGTGTTTTTATGCTATTTACTCTGCAAACAAAGCCGTATAGAACACACTCTTGATCTACACCTCAAAGAGTAAACACTCGTACAATCAACCATAAGACTGCTAGGGTGGATGGATGTCAGCATTAACTCACCATAAATCTACAAAAGTATAGAACTGATAAAAAATATACTACACCACTTGACTATTTTACAACCAATGATTTAAACTTGCCCCATACAGAGTGACGAACCTCGTAAATCATTTTTCTGCATCAGCTTATAATGAGATTGCTAGCAAATTAGTAGGCTACAATATCATTTACCCAATGGTACATAGGAATACTAATAGAAGAGAACTCAAAACTAGAGTCAAGAAACCTGCAGATAACACAAGCTAAATTTATCCATGACGAAAGTTTTCTGCAACTCCTTACAGCAAAAAATATGAATAAAAAAGTGAAATTGGATTCAGACCTCAAACTCGAGGCTGTTTTCACTGAGTTAATGATGAGGAAATGCGTAGGTGGTGACTGTTAATGGTTACAAGAGTTATTTAAACGTCAAGTGTGCATGAGTAATCAGATAGATCTTCCAGACCCACTAAAATGGCAACCGTGTTGTTAGAGAGGATTCAAAGTGGAGTTGATAAGAAATAGTTTTGAGAAAATGACTTCAACCTATCTTCTGGTCTTTAGTTGTACAGAAATGTTGTTCTTTGAAAATCACGACTGAATTTGATTGACAATCGATGCAGAATGTTGTCAGTAGAAATAGTTATGTAGTAAAATCACTTGAAGCGTAAATTCTCTAAGAGCAGTGTGGTCTGGCCACAAGCCTGCAGAGGTCAGTTACAGCCTTCGGGTGCATTTTTTTAAATGCAATGGCGCAAATTTGAACAAAAACAGAATGAATCACATAAAAAGTTATTACACAAATTTTAATTCTTGTTGCCTGATTTGGTTTTAAATTGAAACTGGCCCGCATTGCACTAGAGATTAATCCACAGTGCAATGAGGCATTACAGCTAATGGTTATTTCAACTTTTCTATTTTCACAATTTCAAGAATCACGGAAATCGGTTTGGAATATATATTACCTTAAATTTGAATAAAAAAAGACTTGACTGAATTAAAACTTTCTGCTGCTAAATTAAAGTTTTAAGAGTAGTTTTTTTATCAGCCAGTTCGTATAAATGCTACTGGATTACTGAAAATATTCCGCTGATAATAAGAGAGGCGAATTAAAAGAGTCCAAGTAAGAGATGATAGGATGAGAGTGTAGCTTTGTATGTATGTGGCTCTTTGTTATGTGTTACATGAAGTAATTGTACAGAGTAAAGGTGACAAATAAAACTCTTTTGTTCCCAAAAAGTAATATAGAATATTAGTTTGTGAGATTCCAGTCAATACCTTCAAAATATTTGTCTGAATAAAGGCATTTGGCTTTAAGTTCATGAATTTTTTGATTTGTAATGGCCCATCCAGTGGTGAGATTTAACTAGTTGGCACCGGTTCTCGCAAATGCTACCAAAAATCCTCCCTGGAGTAGGGGTGCAAATTTTTTAATTTTTTCATCAATCTGAAATCACAAGTTTCTGAAAGATATTGAATTTTACTACTGGGCACATCCCTAGACTTCTCACTAAACTATTAGAGATAACTGTATTACAAGATATTGGAAATCTAAACAATTTTTTGATTCTAAAATGACAGTAGTAGTAGCTCACCTGAGCCACATCTTCAAAATCCTCATGTCGTTTCTTGAGCTGCATTGCCCTATGCAAAGATTTTCCCACTCCCGTGTATTTAGCCAGGAATGCCTCTCCGTGGTGTTCGATCCAATTCAATACCTATCGATAAGAAGAAGTACATGTCCAAAGTCTGTTCCGTAACTAGATTTTCAGCAATTCTTACTTGTTCGACATCTTGCTCATAAACACGCAGCTGATATCTTTGTGTAAGCAAAACTTTTTTTTCCCTCCACAACTTTTCTAATTCTCGGTGATGGTGGAAGACCTAGGCGAAGAAATAAGTTGAGCAATATGCTGTCACAGAAAGGTTCTAGTACACAGCATTGCGGCAATATTTGACATCATAACATAATAACACAATACTCAAGATAGACATACATGACAAACTGTAATTATGATATTACACACTATTTCCAATCAAGGTAGCCTAAATTATACAGTTGATATAGCATCTATATAATGAGGCACAAAAGTAAGTGTGTTGATCTCGAAAAAACGCTGCTATCCAGTCAGACAAAGCAATTTTTAACACTTGATCAAATGAGGTACGGATTAATTTTTGCTACAAGTCCAATGCATTATGTTCTTTTAAATATATACAGTTGAATTTTTAGTTATCATCATGGGGTTGGAAAATTTCTCCGGCCATTCAGACACACTTTCATCAGGTTTACACACAGGGTCATTAGTATGGATGGGATGGGATATGATAAAGGATAGTATGCCCATGATAGTTTTCTCTGCAGTTATCACAATGGGAAAATAATCTGGTTTCAGTTTAACGAACAGAATTTTTATTTTACTTTTATACAATAATTTTCTTTATGTTTTATTGAGTTAGCACTCATTTAATGATCTACTTACTTCATGTATTCTATCCAGTACTTGTTGTGAAGCGGAGCTATAATCTATCAGTTGAGCGACAGCATCATCAGTGCTTGGACTAGCCGGCTTTTGAAGAAATTCCAACAAAGCTTTCCCGTCTCCACAGGGACCACATACCTTAGGACAATAATATAAACAAGCAATGAGAAGCAATGTGGTACATTAAACTTTGTTAATGTCAGTGAAAGCATATACAAAAGGTTGAACGCAAAACCGATTGAAATGAAGTAGAACACAGATGATACATGATAAGACACAACATTAGGATTCAGGAAATTGACATCACGCAATACCAGCGTTATGTTTTTATGCTGAACACTCAACAACAGCATTACTAAGACTCAAATCATGTATGAAATCCTGTAGGAATAGAAGATAATATCCATTTTTTACACTGAAATCGTTTGCAGTAGGATATTATTGCTGCAACAGCATATAAGGAACATAAAAAACATCTTTCACTTCATTTTAAAATGAACAAATGTTAAGTATTTATTGAAAAATTCTTAAAAATTGTAATTTATTATCAAAAAACATATATTTTTCATTGGGCGACTGCATTTAATCCCAATCCACTAAAATGTGGTTATAGTTTAGAAATATATATAAAATTATTAAATACAGTAGAACCTTGCATACGAGTATAATTCGTTCCCAAACCGGGCCCGTGTATTGCTATTTACTCGTATTACAAAGCGATATTTTCCATTCAAATTATTGGAAAACTAATTAGTCAGTTTCAGCCTCCAAAAACCATGTTCAGTAAGAAATAAAATAACAATACATGTGTACATGTATTAAAAACATAAGTGATTATACAAGAAATAAGGAGTTTAATCAAGTTTTTAATAGTGTTTGTAATGCTGTGCCAAGATACTACACGCACTCCTCTCTCACGTTATTCTATTATTTATTTATTCACTTCTATTGTAATGAGCGTTTTCTTCTTATTACCACTATCTTTAGCCCATACTTTCTTTGGACCCGTGGTTGACACAAAGAATTAACACAGAATAAATCCAAAAAATGCACGAAACACGAAAAATTCACTAGCACGAAACGCTTGGGATGTTAATGCTACGAGATAAACACGCGAATTGAGCGAGTGCAAGCTGCGTTTGGTCGGAGGAACGCGGTAAATTAAGCGTGTGTTATATCTTGGAATTCTTAGAAATCAATGACGTCAGCTAACGACGCTATCTATTGCCTCTCTTTATCTTGCCACTGTGTATAATGTGCATTACTGCGAATTTGTACTCGTCGTACGAGACAAAATACTCACGAACGTCGGCTCGTACAGCAAGTTTCTCGTCACGCGAGTCACTCGTAATGCGAGGTTCTACTGTATTATTTTAATATTATAAAAATGCTTAGAACTCTGATGGCAAAGCATCAAAATAAAATGACAAGTATGAATAAATCTATCTACAAGTTTTATGAATCTATGTTATTTAGCCTCTATTACCTCGTGATATTCATTAGAAATAGTCTCTTGGAGTAGGTGATGCTTTTGGAGATGTTCCTCCAGAGTCGTGATGTCATCAGGCACAACGTACGTCACTGTGCTGCCTCCTGGACCGGTTCCAGACACCCGGCATTCTTCTTTCCACTGGGAGGCGTTGCTGATAAACTGCTCGACACGCTGATGGAATTTCACAGCGAGGACGAGAAGATTGCTGCGTAATTATAACAATATGAAACATAGCAATAATTGCTGTTTGTTATACCTACTGTTACTGTATTTTGAGATCTATTTTTGTGTTTAAAATGCTTAAATGCTTAAAATTTTTCTTTCATATTCAGAGTTCGCGTTAGTATTGCTTCATTACATATATAACAACAGGTAATCCTCACTTAGGCAGATCTTGTTTAAGGACTAGGCACTTAGGACCGATATCATTACGGCAGATGACATTAGATAAACAGCATGAGCTGTGGGAAGCCAAAGGCTCAACTTAATCATCTTGAATCTTTCATGTTAGTAATTCCCCCTTTCCACTCACCACCCGCTTGGATTCTCTAAAGGTCACCATACGCCCTCTCTAGTATATTACACTTGACGTAATAGCAAATACATGTACCAATAAACAGGTCTGATAATACAAAACAACATAGAATAAACCTGCACTTTGAAAGGCATCCTTTATATCAGTGGTTCCAACCTTTCTCCTATCGCGTATTACTTGGAGACATAGTACTTATTCTTATATGTATATTGCCAAAAACTTTTCTGGACGGTCACAATAATTAAATCCATTAAATTTATCTATTAAATCTAACCCTTGATAATTATCAAACTATTCAACTTTGCAAAGAAAATCACAACAGTAGCCTAAGTTTTAACTTCAACGAATAAATTATTGTTTAAATTTAACTAAAGTTCGAAGATAATCGCCTACTACATGGATGGCTCCCTCGTTTGGTTGGGAGCCATCGCTTTATATGCTTTGGTTCAAAAACTGTGTTTCACATAATTTCAGTCGACACTTTCCTGGTACCCATTCCAGCTAGTTAGCTAGCTAATTGAAAAAGCAAAATACACATAATAAACCTTCTCTCATCCAGAGCAGCTGCAAAGATTTTCCACTCTCGGTCCAAGTTGGCCGAGATATTCCGGATGCTGTCAGAGGCATAGTGACCTGTTTCTAAAAGTCGGTTCGCCACGGACATCACACGATGTACATTCACGTAGACGCTCTGTAATGAAACACATACATATTGAAAATTATATCACTTTATCATAAACACGACTGTACATGTAGATAATCAATATCAGATATACCATTGAATTTGTCGCAAATTGTCTGTGTTGTTCTTGAAGTTCAGATGTTTGCTGATGGGTCGTCCCAATTTCTGAACATTTGCTTATAAACGCCGTTCTGTTTAGTTTGATCCATTCAAACATCTAGAAATGAGAATTAAGAGAAGAAGACAGATAAGAATTAAAATCTGAAAACCTAATTGAAATATGATATATGGGAATGGAATCCATAGTTTTTTTACAGACGATTTCCTACACCAAACTCTCCCAGCAACATTTTCCACTGGACAATAAATCTGACGATGCATATTAGTTTAATAAAGTGATGGATTTTCAGGTGCGACCCGAGAATAGTAATAGAGAGTGTAAGAAAAAAAATTCTGCAGAGATTATCATATTGAACAAATAGTTCAATTGGTGCCTATTCAAACCCTCAGGTATATATAGACCCATTGGATTGTGTCTTACACCCCTCAGGCCACTCTGGGCACTTTGGGTCTAGAACACACCAATTGTTAAGTGTCTCATCTGTACCAAATTCATTCCAATGGAAATATGAGAATACCTATCTTGATATAAAGACAGAAAATTCCATAACATAACCGACGTTGTCTGGCATCGTCTGCGTACAGAAACTGCGAGACATTGCGACAGTGTGCAGTTTGGTGCCCTTCAAAATACCACTTATGCACATATTTTGTGACTTACCGACTAAGTGACTTGTGGGCCTTTAGCAGACAACCCTATGACATTATTAACACTCGAAAAGGAACTTAAAATTAGCAACGGGGCCAAGGTGGTGAAAGGCGTCACCTGCTACTACAAATTATATGTATACAACCTTGCAGTAATGTATTTGTGTCTGTTTGGTATGAAATGGTGACTAAATTATGATCGTAGGTTGTTGTCATAAAGCATCCCTATCTCCTGCATTGAAATAAGTATTCATACTATGACAAATCACGCTGCGAGACATTATCTCGGAACACATCCCACTCATATAATGAGGGATATAATGTTTGAAAAAATTTACGATATTATGACATTTTTCACGAATAATATACTGTACCATAAGAGTTATGAGTAGCAGCACTTCAAATTTTCAAACAATTAAATAAAATTGAAAATCAGCATGAAAATTCTTGAGGATTAGCAAAACACAGCGCTTTTTTTCAAGAACAAGCGTGACATTAAAAGAAGGCTATAAATTATTCACGACCTGCGACGATGAGTATTCCGGGAATCAAAACGAACATGCAGTGCGGTGACCTTGTCAGATTTTCTCTATTCGATTTAGTTAATTTTCCGTCCTGCTCATGTTGATAAGTAGCGCCCCAAAGCTTGACGTTGCTAATTGCAGCAGTTGGTTCACGGGGAGGACATGATCACATTATATATGTTAGGACATTAAATTAGGCATAAAGGAAATATTATACACTTGGGGAATGGTGTCTAGACCCGGCCAGACTTAGTTGCTTGATGGCACAAATAAGAGAGGTTTGAGAGTTATGTTTCACAGTGCATAAATGGAAAATCACATGTAAGATATACAGTGGAATGAGATACATGTATTTTCATTACAGCTCCTATATCTGTATCAAAGTTGGCCGAATCCCACACTGCTCCCCTAGCATTAGGAAGCTAGATGAAGAGCAAGAGTTCAGCTTAATTAATTCATTGAATTAATAGGAATCAACTTTTTTCCATGGCACAATTCATGCGGCATTCTAACTGTACGAGTAAAATACTCCAGAAAGTCATGATGCAGACGACATGTAAATTTACTGCATCTAACCGACCACAATAATACAGAAACTGTAAAATGTGTGGCTCCCATTGACTGGATTGGAATATATTTTATCATTTCACTAACGTTACCTTATTAGCATCTTGCTCGAATAGTCGCAGCTGAAAACACTGATCTAGTTTAACTTTTTTCAGATGCCACATGTTATGGAGTTTGTGTCTAGTGTTGTGCAGTTTGTCTACCAGATTGTGGATTCGCGGTGCCGCGCACTGAAAATCGGCGTTGCCAGACAAGGGAACACCTCCGCTGCTACCTGTTAAAAATATCAAAGTTAATCTTAACATTTCATACATATATTTTCTCATTATATTGAGGATTGGGTGAAGTCTTCTATAATATTTTGGTCCTAAACGAACATGACACCACGATTTCATACTAAAAATATCTACTAAAGCTGCAAGGTACTAGGATGCATGGCTGTAATGTTGGAAACAATTCTTTGGTTACTGGAGTCGAAGTCAGTAGAACGTCCAGACTCCGTTAAGATCAGGCTGATCCAACAGGAGCTCCACAAGCCGCATGTACATCTTGTTAGTATAGTGATTTTACATGCAGGCAGTTTACTGAGAATTCTTGAATTCAATTAAAATGTTAATTCCTATATGATAAAAAGTCAATTCACATGGGCATGGCCAAATGAAAAAGTAAACAGCATTGTACTTCCTGTTTACCCATGTCTGCAACACATATTATCATACCTGAAAAACCACTGTCCGCATCGCCGTTGGACCCGTTGATTCTTTTCAACAACTTGTGTCCTTGCGTGTCTAACTGTTCAATCGGCGCATGGATTATTTTCTTCTTCAATTTCACATGGTTTTCAATCATTGTCTGAGATGAATGATTAATCAGTGAAATAAATCAGCATCAACTTTAAATTTCAGTGGATAACACAAACACAGTCCAGTCCAACCACCATTTCAAACAAAGCGGTGTGAAAAATTGGAACAAATAAATCCATGAAACAAAACAGTGTCTGTAGTTGTTACAATCATACAATGTAAACTTTCCCACAATGCAGTGTTGTCATATGTCAAATCAATCTGCTACAAGCTGAAACTTGAATGTACATATTTATATAACCTCGCTATTTGAGGCAGATCAGGTTGGTAGGATTTGGTTTGGCCTTA
>QXVX01010215.1:0-11872 GCA_013436065.1 Halocynthia aurantium | reverse complement strand
CACGTTTGATGCACGGGGCACTTTAACACTATGTATATTTAGATTTGTATTTATTGGTTCTATAAAATTTAATAATTTAAAGTCAAGTATTTTAAATAGTATTCGAATATGTTCTTTCTCTGCGATGGTTCTTCGGGATAGGGAGCTGTGTAACCCCCAAGTATTAGATCATACGTTTAGTCGATACGTTGACGTCATTGTGCAAATAGTCAAATGATAATAAAGCACCCTATAAGGCTCAAACAAAGGCAAATTTCTCTACATGGTGGCCACATTAACATCTGTAAGATTTCTAGCAAACCACATTGATCGAAAAATGGAATTATTAAATATTAAAACTTGTCAATATTATTTATACAACTGAATTATTAGGCAAATAACAAATATAACTTAATTTATTGTTGCCTCATAAATGTGACTGAACAGTTAATTAACTCATAATAATCTGATTGTAGTCTTGGTAAAAAATCTCCTAGATCATAAATTCATAAGCATGTTCAGGCCACATAGATAGACCCTATTCTTTACCTTATCTTATTCATGTTATACATTCATACCAAAGCTTATCTTGAACCATAGACAGAGTCTTTGTAAATCTATTGATGAGAAGTTGTTCAACATTTAGCATTAGTCCAGATCTTCCCAGTACTATGTATACTAACCCCCTGAAAAAAATCTTTTCGCTGTATGACCATGTCATTTGAACGAAACCCGAGGCATTAATTTACCGACCAATTCACTTCACGACCAAGTTATTCAAACGGAACCTGGTTGGTAATTAAGGCATTAGTTTTCCGATTAAATGGTTTTGGTATGCTCACATAACAACATGATTCAGTAACAGTCATAAAATAATCAAAATAAGTAGTAGTAGTAAGTTACTGGATCTTTTCTCCTGCATAAAACGAATAGATTTATTTATTTTTGGATTTCACCATGACCCCTTGTATCTGCATCATATGACTGCCTTTTCAATCAAATTCCTCATTCCTGAGACGCCCAAAACGGTTATTTCAACCCCCATGTTACGGGAGCCATGCCTGGGAAAATGATGATATCCGTTTGATGTCAATAATCATAGCAGAACAGTTGTCGTGTAGGACCGGGTCCAATCACCATAATATCTATTTCACTTATCTGAAAACTCTACTCTACTCTCCTCTCTCAATCCGTGAATAGATCTCGTTGCAGTAATCATTATAATAAGTATTGCACGAAACCATTGATATGTATTTCTTCCACTAGATAGTGCACTAACTATTCTTTCAAATGTGCCTTTATTTTTATTGAAGGGTTTTCACCCTCAAAACACCGCACTGTCCTGGCATAAAAAACCATTCCTAAATCAAATTGAAATTAAAGAATAATTGGATTCATCATTCCATTGTATATGTCGATATCATCTGGTGTTAGTCATTGTAAAATTGTTACCTCATTGCGAATAGTTAATGCTATTCAAAAAGCCAAGAGAAGATATATTTCATGTACAGTGGACGACGCTTATTACAATCCCGGATAATGTTATTAATCAGGCATCGTTATCAATATCAATTGGTCCCAAAACATATGTATATCATATTCATATCTCTCAATGGTATCAGCCAGTTATTATTATCTAAAATAGACTGTCCCGAAGCAATCCCAAAAAGCAGCGTCCACTTTATTATTCCTCACATAACGTTATCAAGCAGTTATTGTTATCAAAAAAAAAAATGTACCAAAGCGACAAAACACATATGTCCCTGTTGTTAATGAAAATACAGCTTGCCATATACAACTCATTTACAGTAGTGGGATTAAACTTGCTCAAACCGGTTACTTCCATACAAAGGTGTACAGAAACAGTTCCTGAATTTTTTCAAAAGTTAAAGTTTCCTTATCCAATGCATTCTTTCATTGACAAGGGTTTCCCCATCAATTTAAAAACGAGGGGGGAGATCCCTAAAAAATTTGAACCTCACTTAATATTACCTTTTACCTTGAAGAGATAAACAGATATATTAAAGGTGGCAATGTGGAATTGGAACTCGCGTTACATAGTTATGTATATGGCTATATAACATTGAAATGATCAGTGTAGCTGAAGAAATAATAGTTTTATTGGAAGTTAATCTCAGGGTATTCAACTCTACCCTGCCACCTTGCTTATGGGTAGCTATATTTTGCTGGACTTGAGCTCTCTTGAATATAAATAATCCTTCCAAATAACCATCCCAAAGCCACTGTCCTTCAATCCTGATTGTTATAATGTACTTAACCTTTAATAACCTCAAACACTGACTTACATCAAATGATAATCGGCATTCATCTCCGTGCAATTAAGTATCATCCTAGCAGATAGAGATTTGAGATTCTCTGTTCCTTGTTGTTGTTTATCTCTCAATGTCATGAGCCTTATTTCAAGGTCATTTATTGTTCTATCGACATTTCTCGTCTTCCTGGCTGTCGTTTTTTCCAAAAAAATATCGTAACCATTTTTCTACAGAGTTTTCATAAGCAGGAAAATTTGTGTATGTTCTTTTTACTAAATACCAGATCAAATGAATAATTATCGAAAATAATATTCCAATTCTATTCAAATTACACAAGTTTATTAAGCGGTTAGTTAATTTTTGAAGTTAACGAGTTTTTTCTTTTATTTTACTGTTCGAAATTTTTGTGATCGGAAATGTAAATGAAAAATGTGCTACATGATGACAAACCTTTGTTTTCAGTGGTTTTGACAGATTTCCACATTTCCAATTAATAAATAGGTTGAATCCAAAACTGAAAAACCTTACCTTCTCATTTTCTCCCATATCCTGGCGAATTCTCATTGCTCGTTCGTGCATTTATGATTTGCTGAGAGAAAAGAAGAGAGAAAGATAATCTGAGCGTAACGTCAGGAAGGAAACTCGTGACTTTGACTCTCTCATTTGTAAAAGCGATAGACTACATAAAAATGAGTCTTGCTTTTCGAAAGACATCAGCAGGGCGTGGTCTCGTTTCAAAGACCTGTATAATGTTGACGTTGATGTTGTATCACTGTATAACGCTGATGATTTCTATGAGGTATAAAGCATTACAGTTAGATCACTGAGATAGGGTATGAAAATAGGAGCTAGACAAGCCTTTAAATATTAATCCATTAGTAGTTGTGGATAACTAGCCCACCATATTACTAGTTGGCATCTTTGTGTTGGGGCGCCGCCATATTATGTTTTAGTCGAGCTCAGGCAATGACATGATAGTAAAAATAGCAAATGCTTATGCTCTAAGCTCAGTACATGCCAGACTGCCTCTGTTGCTAAATTGTTTCGCGCTTCATTGAAGCAGTAAGAGGAACTGAAACTTCTTTTGCAAGCCTCGTTTGACTTGGGTGAACTATGTATGGGTGTTGAGTCTATGTATTGTACGTGCATATATTTATGACTTAGGAGAGAAGAAAAGGAAATAAACCAAGCGTAAAGTCACGAAGGAAACTCGTGACTGTCTCATTCACCTAAAGCGATTTTAATTTTCGACAAAGCCGGGCGTGGACAGGTTTTATTGTGCTCATGTGCCAAATTAATAACTTTTTCAGATACAAAACTGGTTCAAGTCAGGAGCATAGACCAAGGGTGGACATAATAATGACTGTTAGTTCAAAAATAAAGTCTGTAAAAGGGAATTGGAGCATAGGAGCTAGGCCAGCGGTTCTCAATCTTTTTAGGCCGCGGACTATCTCTGTGCCAGAATAGGTTTTCACAGACTGAAATTACGCCGTGAATAATATAATACAAGAACTACTATTCGCAAAATTGATTTATTTAACTCAAAGTTCATCTTAAAGCGCATGCAAAATATTCAAGTGGATAAATATTGGTACCTTCATGGATGGGTTTTGGGGCCCAGGTACTTTATTAATTCATCAC
The DNA here is from genome assembly GCA_013436065.1 of Halocynthia aurantium. Taxonomy (NCBI): domain Eukaryota; kingdom Metazoa; phylum Chordata; class Ascidiacea; order Stolidobranchia; family Pyuridae; genus Halocynthia; species Halocynthia aurantium. The sequence goes on along the minus strand of QXVX01010215.1, from coordinate 7,979 downwards.
CTTGTTTACCTTTGATTCAGGTACAGGTGCAAATTTGAGGGATTATTTTGATTATATATTCAATATGTTATACGAAATAATTCACAAGATTCATTCTTGGTCATATAAAGTATCGAAACACTTCTTTGGGCTTACATTGAGGCTCATGAGCTACAGTTTCTGTATTATTTGATGCTTACAAACTTGAACGTAATTTGAAACCGCGTTGGTTATAATTTGAATATTCGCCTGCAAAATATCAATGTGTGCCCTGCCCTTGAAATTGTTTCACAAGCTCATCGAATTTCGGATGAAGTTTGTATATAACTTTGCGATACGCGATTTAAATAGTGCTTGCGGACTCGAATGAGCTTTCAAATTATTTTTCTTCGTGACAGTTGGGTTCACCTTAATTTTCCAGAGAATAAATGCACGAATAAATTTTTATTATGTTTTCTAGCAATATAAGGAAGATACTTAGTAACATTTCGAAAGAAACTGAAACCTATCTGATAATTTGAGCAATCCCCCACCACGAACATGAGCCATTCAAGCGAAAGAAATCCAGATGAAGTGAGCCAAGAAGCCAGGGGATTGGAATCAAATGCATCAATGGAAGAATTGGACATAAACCTGTCACCAGAGATTACGATTATAGTAAATGACCTGATGAAAAAGAAGGATTACAATGAAGAGAAAGTTGAGAACGACATTAGCGAGCTTAGGACGAAGATGTCAGAAATGGATTGCCCAAATATTGAGATTGTAAATCAGCTCACTGATTACTATATATCCAAAAGAAGATATATTCTTGCACTAGTACTGGTCCGATGCATGTTCGATGTGTATAAGCAAAAAGCACCCGATGATCTAAGTGAGAAACAGGTTCGCTGCTTGTACATGGCCCACAAGATTATAGACAAGCATCCAGAATCTATCAAAAAAGGGGTGGTCGCCAAAATGAAAACCATTCTCAGCGGCATGCTTAACCTTCCAAGTTTTAAGAAAATGATACACACCGCTGTCTATAAAAAGTTCCTCAATTCCATCAACCATTCGCTTGGTAAGGGTTATATTAATTGGTTATTGGCTATAAGGAGTAGAATTTTATAGGCAACTAATGAGTCATAGGCAACTAATGATGGTCATATTTGGATTGGAGTCAATAGTAGTGGGAAATAACGGGTGATGGGAGACATGTCATACAATGATATTATTTCTTAAACATGAGATTCAACGGTAGAATATGATAATGTATTAGATTTGCTGGGTAATAAATATGTAACTTGACAAGCACAGTGCTAGTGAATAGAAGGGTAACGTGATTTATACAGGCATCAAATGTGTGATTGATGACCTGAACTGAAGTTTATTGTTTTGTTTTTGTGACCTTCTCATTACTGGACACTGATTGTGGAGTAAAAATATTGACATAAGTGCTACACTGGTAACTTAAGACACTGCAGAACTTGCAAGTTTTGAGACTATTATTGGATAATGGAGTGACTTTTATTGGTTTTCAGAAAAACCTAAAGATTCGGATCAAGCAAGTACAAGCAGTCCGACTCCAGCAAGTACAAGCAGTCAGACTCCAGCAAGTACAAGCAGTCCGACTCCATTTCTTAAAAATCTTCTCAGACAAGGTGAAGTGTAAATTCGCTCTTAGATTGAATGGATCTAATTTTAGCCATTAAAATAAAGCCCTACTAAATTCCCCTAGCCGTTCACACCTCTTTATTATTCCCTCACTAGAAAGACACACTGCAATACTATTCATTTTAGTGCATTATTTGGTTCGTTATCCTGAAACAGCTCAAAGACAGTCCTACAAGTGCTAATTTTACATGGTATTATACATTTAGAAAAAGCTGAAGCATTTTTTGCAAAAAACAGTCTGGAAGAAGCTCGCCCACTGTTGGAAGAACTTGATGACTATCAACCAAATAAGCTGAGGCTTGATCTCATGCTGATTGCAACCTGTTCGCACACAGCTAAAATGGTCAAGAAGCATATGAAAGAGTTACAGAGAAAAGTGAATAGATACGAACTCCCAGACAGTGATGACTTAACTGACCTTGCTAAATATTACATAGCTAATAAAAAAAATGTCCAAGCAATGGCTGTAACCCTCTGCGTTTACCGCATGTCCACCCGACCAGGTTCAGACAAGGACGGTGGTGAACTTGGAACGTGTGCATACGATCTTATAGCTGGAATGGTGGAGGGTAAATATACATCAAAAATGGATGCAGATCGAGACGTCCAATCAATGCTGGCTATCCGAGACGACATTCGGAAAACAATAAATTTAGACAAACCGCGTAAAGCAAAGCACGCTTACTTGTCGTTGATGGGGTTGATTGATTGCATCGAGCATGCCATTGAAGAAAAGTGCAATTCAACATCGGGCATCAAAGAGGAGGCAAAAGATCTCGGTGATGAGGACATCAAAGGTAAATATCTAAGTTTTAATTCCATGTAATCTATAATTGAATGTGATGGAGCGATGAAAAATTTCGTTTCTTACAAGTAAATTAAATCTTTTATGCCATATATACCATTTGGTTTATCCCTTTTCTAAAAACTAAACTTTATTTCTATTTGCAGGTGGAGAAGTCAGCAACGCTGAAGCAACTGAAGCTGATATCAAAGAAGAAGGGGCGACCACACACCGTCTTTGATTAAAGAATAACTATTGGCCACGGTTCACACAGTTTATTTTCATGTGAGCCTTCCTGACACCTAGGAGTAACTAGGAGCTCTTTCTGGGTTCTGAGGGCTTCAAATTGTTCATTACATTATGTGGAAACCGTGATATTGCAGTGCTTTGGTTGTTTTTTATTCTATATATTCGCTATAATGATTTTATTATGGTATGGTATTATTGGCATAATCCTTGTTACATAAGCTTTGCTTGATATATCAGCCTAATTGCGGAAATGATATAAATAACAATTTTTTGAATATGATGTGCAGCTACGCAAAGTTTTTATTAAGTATATATGCGTAAATGTAGAGCGAGTACTTCTGTAAATAATCGTGCTTCTGAAGGTTCCAATAATTCGGTATTCCTTGATACACAAGCTAAACTATTCAACAAGATTCAAATATTGAAATGCAATAAGCTAACCCTAGCTATACCCCTACAATTTTAAGAATTACATGAAATACCAAAAACTAAGATTTCATTAAATCCCTAGAATCTCATTTTAACCGTAAGATATATTGACAGAGCGATAAGGGGGATATTTGCACTTGTACTTTGTTAAACATTACCTACCTACCATAAAGCAGAGTGCTTGAAAAAAGAGATAAACAGATAGACAAATAAAAGGGAATCGAAACTCCAGTTTCTTACCGAGGGTTAGTCTACGGAACATTTATCAGCAGTACTGCTGAATGAATTTTGTAAATTGTAAAGCATGACAGTTGGATTACTTAGAATGGAATATAAAGGGTATGGAATGTACTAAACATAGCAACTAGGCAGACAAACATTGACTGTCAGTAGTTGTGGATCTGCACTCAGTCCTTGCGAGCTGTCTGATTAAATCAGCAGCCATATTCATATGTCGGCAGTAAATTTGAAATGTATTTCTCAGCAATATAAGGAACGTATCTTCGTTTTGTCTCAATTTGATATATATCTAGTAACATCCAGGAAGAAGTTGTGAAGTCTGTCTGATATTCTCAACAATCGAATTACCGAGATGAGCGAGTTAAGCGAAAGGAAACAAGTTGTAGAAGGCGAAGAAATAGCAGCCAAGAGATTGAAATTAGAATCTAAGGATCACGATTTCATACAAACATTGCTGCTTGAAGGTATGTACATGATTGGTTAGTTAATAAACATTTTTACTGTGTGTTAGACAATATTTATCCACAATATTATTCACTAAAAGAATTCCTAATATATATGCAGTGTATATATATGTACCTCTGAGATGGCTTCAAAATCTTTGGGTTGGGTAATTCCTGAAAGATTCGTATTGAAAGCAACATCATTTTTGTACATTTTCTGCAAGCAAGGTTATATCCCGAGGCTGCACATGAGACAAAAAATACTTGTTTAATGAAATTTATATATTTGCGATTTAACAGAGCAATTCAACAATCTTATACACGAGAAGAAGTGGATATTGGCGAAAGAATCGTCGAACAAACTAGGCGCACTGCAATGGGACACTAAGCTGCGATTTGAGCTCATGAGTATAGAATGTGGCTTAAAGTTGGGAGACAATGGAGAGAAGGTTAAGGATAGAATTGCAGAGTTAAAAAAGATGATGTCGCTAGAAAAATCTCCAGATATTGAGAGTGTAAATCAGCTCACTGATTATTATATATCCAGAAAAAGACATATTCGTGCACTAGTGCTGGTTCAGTGCATGTGCGATGTGTATCAGCAGATAGTGAGTTCACCCGATGAGCTAAGTGGCAAACAGATTTACTGCTTGTATATGGTCAACAAGATTATAGATGATCATCCAGCATTAGCCAAAATTGAGACCAGTCTCGGTTGCATGCTCACACTTCCAAGTCATGAGGGTCTTGATGTCAAGAAAAAAAATATTTACATGGCTGTCTATCAAAACTTTCTCGGTTCCATATACAATTCTCTAAGCATGCATACAGAGGGGTTACAATATTCGGAAGAAGCTGCAGCAGTGGCAGAAGAAATTGAATCTGCCTATATCAAAAACATAGTTCTCAGGCACAGCTTTTACAACTGCTTTAATTCTAATGAGCAAATGAGGCGCAAGGATGAAGCTGATAAGTACAAAGAAAAAATGAGAATTGCTGAAAAAAACATCAAAAAACACGAAAAAGAAACAATGTCGGTTGTGGAGCTCACAGAAAAATATCTACAGAAAATGATGAAACCCTATGAAATGATAAGAACTGCTTGTAAGTTTTTATACTAACATCTTATAATAGAGGGAACATTCATTGCTCTTCAGTAAAATGAAGTGTTTTATATTATTATTTATTTATAGTTGTTCATTTGTTTTACAGCATCTCGATATCTTGGGAACCTGGAGGATAAGCCTTACCAACGTCACGATACTCAATCATCCATCAGCTTATATCCATTAGCATCGAGCTCGAGCTCAAGCATCAATTATCCAGAAGGTGAACAACTCATATTAGACGTAGAAAGTATCTACCGGTAATCACATATGTTGGTTACCACTATCGGTATGTCCCTTTCCGTTTATAATATACACATATGCTAATTTCCAAGGACAAAGGACTGCTGAAGATTATTATTAGTGATTTGATCTTCCTCACTTGAATGCTTTTCAAGGATTTTTGTTTATTTGTAGCAAAATGTTTTCCCGAACATGCTTATTTTTCTGTTCAGGCAGTTGGCCATTTTCTTTTCAATGAAGCCCTACTAAATTTCCTTAGTGTTAGCACTTCATTATTAAATGTGTCATAGTACCTCAAGTCTAAGTTTTGATTTCATGTAATCTAAATTCAATGTGATGGAGCGATGAGAAATGAACACAATTTTTAATTAGGCTTAAACACAGTGTGATAAATGTAACAACGGTGCAGTAATTGCAATATTTCGTTTAGAATCAGATTTGACATCATTATTAGATTCTGAAGATATTCCTGAAGATATTCCTGAAGATACCTTCTCACAAGATGAAGCTTACGGAACGATGAGCCTTACTTGTAAGTTTTTATACTTACATTGTACAATGGAGGGAATATTCATTGCACTTCAGTAAAATGAAGTGTTTTATATTATTATTTATTTATGGTTGTTCACTTGTTTTACAGCATCTGCAGAACTTGGTATGATAACAGAGGATGATGAACCATTCCTACAAATCCGTGATTCTCGATCATCCATCGGCTTTCCTAAACTTGGGATCATGGATGATAAACCATACCACCTCCATGCACAAGAATCCACCAGTCATCCTACACAACCTGGTCATTCTGAACAAGCAAGTACAAGCAATATTATGGCCAGACAAATGGCTCCACCTGCGAAACTGCCCAAACCGAAAATTAAGAGCGAGACGAAATTTGTTAAAAATCTTCTTCTGGAAGGTAAAGTATGAAATAACTCAAATGTTATATGTTTAATTTTAGCCATTTTCTTTACAATGAATCCCTACTAAATTAGCGCTTCTTATTTAACATATGAATATATGAAGTTCCCAGAATCTAGACCAGTAGTTGGTTCAATGCATACAGTTGTAAAAGGGATAAATTACCTTTTTTAAGGAAGTTCTTATGTGTTTGTTATACGTCACCAAATTGCTTTTTACTATGTATTTTAAATCTTACTATATACACATAGTTTGGTATCCCTTCTACTTTTTCATGGTCCTTTACTGGTGGTCTTCATTCAGAAAAAGTCAACTCCCTGGTAGAAGATCGCCATTGGGAAGAAGTTGCCCCACTGTTAGAAGAACTTTATTCCCTACCACAAAATAAGCTTCGTCTCCATCTCATGATGATTGAATGCGGCCTGCACACTTCTCAAAAATATATGGTGAATGCACAGATACGAGAGTTAAAGAAAAAGGTGAAAAATTTCAAGAACCCCCCAGACATTACAGACCTAAAAAAACTTATTACTTATTACGAAGAAAAAGAACAATACGTAAGAGCAATGGCTGTAACCCTCTGTGTCTACCAATTGTCCATCCTACAAGGTTATGACAGTTCTGATCTTGCAAAGAGTGCATACCGTCTTATGAAAGAAATGGTGATAGCAGGCGAACATTTATCAAAAATTGTTGTGGACCGGGGAGTCCCATTAATGCAGGACACCCTGAAAGTCATTAGAACATCGAAAAATATGAAGCCAATGATAAAAACTAAAAATGAAGCACTTTGCTTGTCACTGATTGGTTCAATTTACAACTACGTCGGAAATTATCAATCCGCCATCCAGAGATCTGAAGAAGGCCTGAGAATTCTCAACAAAGAGAAAGTAAATGAAGGCTTCATTGCCGGCAGAACATACTGCAGCATTGGGTATGCGAATGGAAAGAAGGGCAATTTAACATCGGCGATAGAAAACTACACCAAAGCAATAGGCATCAAAGAGAAAGCTGAAGATTTTGAAGTTGAGAAAAGCAAACAAAAAAGTATTGAGTCAACTAGAGAGAGACTGGAGGCTTTGACCTTCGAAGGTAAATGGCTAAGTTTAAATTCCATGTAATCTAAAATTCCATGTGATGGAGCGATACAAAATTCACACGATTTTTCTTTTTATTCAAGTAAATCAAATCTTATATTACCTATAGTCGTATATTCCATTTAATTTATCCCTTTTTCAAAATTCAGTGCAAACTAAAAAAGAGGAACAAGACACCCAAAACTTAAAAGTTGAGAACAGTGAAGATGAAACAGAAAAGCTGATAGAAGAAATCGAGACAGAAATTGCAGAGAGAATTAAAGAGCCCGCCAGCTTAAGTAAAGTTTTTCAGTATTGCTTTATCATTAAATATATTCCATTGGTTATTTTTACANATATTGCTTTATCATTAAATATATTCCATTGGTTATTTTTACATTATATTGGAACAATTGTAGTAGCATTTGTCCTGAGAAGGCACACGGAAATTATTAACAATAGGATACATAAATATTTTAATTGTGTTTGAGTCTTTTTTACAATTTATTTTATGACTTTACTTTTGTACAGGAAGAAAAATTGGGATATCTGGTGGAAGCATGGAGCTCTTGGGATGTAGCATGCATTTTTCTCCAGGTGCTGTGACAAAAGAAACTGATATCGAGATTTCTGTTGACACGGATCCAGAGAACCTTCCTGAAGACTGCATTCCAGTATCACCAATTCTACACTGCAAGCCATCAATGAGATTTGAAAAGAGAATTCTGGTAGAAATGGAATTGAGCTGCATTTTACAAAAAGGACAACAGATAGAATTGCTGTGTAAGAAAAGTAGCTCTGGGGGAAGTTGGAATCGCGTTGAAATACCAATTCGTATATTAGAAGATTCAAGCGC